>MIQA02020009.1:0-39770 GCA_001887855.2 Sclerospora graminicola
CCCCTTTCAAAGCAAACCGTACGCGGACATCCAGGTAGGAGGTTGAGTGATGGGTAGAGGAGTCTAAGGCTATTGAGAACGCCCACACGTAATTTAGGATGTCAGTTAACATTGTAAGGTTCTCTGCCACAGCCACCCTTACCACCTTCGAGACCTTGTACTTGTTTGGGAATCCGACGCTAGCGAGGCCCGTTACTTCTCTATAGTGCTTCATTATGTTGGCTGTCTGCCTAAATGAGATTCCCACGCTGGCATGGCGGGTAATGAGCTCCTTCTGGAGCTCGTTGCTGACGGAGACTTGGTAGAAAGTACCTTGGAAGTCCTCTTCACCCCAACCTTGGAAGAGCGAGAGAGCCTTCACCTTGGCAGCTGATGGAACTCCTACAGCCGCCTCCGCGGCCTCGATTCCCTGTCTAGCATCCGCAGTATCACTCTCGTTCTCATCAACGTTTGAGGCTATGGCAGTTATCTCGTCTTCATCTTCGGACCCAATCTCGTCCTCTTCATCGAACAGCAACTCTGCAATGATTGTATCAACGACCTCTCTCTTGACAAGAATGATAGAGGACCTCGAGCTCTCTGCTTCAAAGTGGGATGGCAGAGTTTCCGCAAATAGGTTTTTTTTCTTGTCGAAATAGGCCTTCTTTCCTTCGCTTGACAGAGACTGATACTCAGACCATTGAGATGCATGCTGGGTCTCTAGGTGCTGCTTGTAGTTGTCCGTCAAAAATGGCTTGTGGAAAAACTTGTTTGTTGTTCGCTTGGCGCGCTTCCTGCTGTTGCCATCTTCTTCTCTTTGACTACTCGCTTGGCCGCCCTTAGTGGTACTGCCATCCCTGCCAAAGAAGTGGCAGAATTGACACCTAACAGATAGGACGACCTTCGTCGCTGGACATCGCTCGCTTATCGCCAGGCCATAGAGCACTTCATGGTTCTTACTCTCTTGGAAAGGGGTGTCCTTTCTTTTTTTAGCGTTATTGCTACTCCCGGCAGACTTCTTTCCACTTGCAGCAGTGGTCCCTCTTCTTCCGTTACCTTCCCTGACAAAACGCATCATTGCGGTGGTAGTGAGTAGGAATCGCACACAAGCTCAGGAGTTGGGAGAAAGTCGAGAATCTGGAAGTCACGCCTGATTATGAGAGAGAAGAAGTCAAGAAGTGCGGCAAAGTGAGGCCTCCCTAGAAAGGAAGTTATTAGAAGGACAAGGCGGGTAAATTGGGAGGTAAATGCTAAGATACTAGCTTGCCAAATATTGACTATGGCTTGCGCCAGTCCTTCAAATTCGGGCTCGGGCGAACCTCTAATTCGGGCTTGACCCATTTAAATTCGGGTTTTCCCGAAGTTGACCCGGCCTGCGCATGACGCATGGCTCCAGGGGAGCAGCGCATGTGGCAATGACCACCAAGTTTTGGGAATACGAAGCTTTTGACCCGGACTCAGCGGCGATTACCAGGGTCTTGATATCGGCCACGTCTGAGTTGAAAGATTTTACTGGACGAGACATGGACGACGCCCAGGCCCGAGGATGGCTAAGCAAGACAAAGTCAGCATTCCTCAGAGACCGTACGCCGGACTATGAGAAGTGCCTGATTTTCGGAGACCTGATGAAGGGTCCAGCAAGAAACCGGATCCAACAGCTCGGTCGAAAAGTCCAAGATGATTGAAGGGAGCTGGTTAATGCATTCTGGTGAACAATACCGTGGATCGGGAATGTCGGTGGCGCGTCAGTACTTCCGTACTAAGAAGAGAGCAGGCGAGACCCGTCTGAATTACCTTGATCGTTTGAATGTAGCAGGAATGAGGGCCAACATACCAGTCATGGAAGATGCCAGGTCAGGAGCTGCTCGAGAACACGTGGAACATTCATCAGCACGCTGGACGACCGGAATTGGTAGACCAGCTCGCGCTGCTACGACTAAAAATACTACGGCGCTGAAACTGACGCTACGGACTTACCAGAGGGCGACGAAGCAAGGCTCCAAGGCAGCAGTTGTAATGGGCAGGTACAGGTCACGCTTTAACCTGGATCAAGGAAGCAGGCCGCCATCAACAAGGACGGCCCGCGCCGTCCGCATGGTGGCCCGAGAGTCGGATGCAACCAGTTCGGAAGAGATATACCAGCGGTCTGGGGGCGAATCCGAAGGGAACAATACCGGTATCTGGTTTCAGCAGAAGCCAGTCAGCAGTCCAGACCGGCATCTGGGTCGGGCCAGCAGAAGGGTTTTCCTGCTTCACCCACCGTGGGTCGATCAAGCATGACGACAGAAGCTGCTGGAAGCGGCTGACCTGCAAGAAGTGCGAGAGGAAAGGACATCCGGCTGAACACTGTCTGTTCACCTGCAAGACTTGCGGAGAGGTGCACGAGGCTGGACACTGCCCCACTGAGGAGTTATACAGTCAAATGAAGAAGTGGTATGTCCCGACCAAGCATGCTGGAATGTTGCCACCAAGGGTGAAAAAGATGTTAAACTACATCGCTTGCCAGGTTAGAATCTGGTTCCAGCCGAGCGGTCTAGTGTTAGTATCTATGCATATGTCGGTGAGGAGGATAATCAAGACCCAAAACAAAGCGTAACCGACAGTGCATGTAAGTTTGACGATTACGTCACCCGATCCTCGGGCAGCAGGGCTGACCCTTACCTGGTGACCAGTATACGAACGGACAAATATTCTCGGTCTGAAGTGTTATGGAGTTGAATTTATTACCCGGATAATCTCGGGGTTATTGGAAATACCATTCGCCGGATTGGTGATTCAAGCAGGCCAAGGCCGAAGGTAAGATTAGTAGCCAGAAGGCCACTATGCTTTTTCACTCTGGTGCAAAGATGTTCATCGTCGACACCACCTTTGCTCGTAAGGTTGGGTGTGACATTGAAGAGACGAAGCGGCAAGAGTGTATCGGTATTGGAGAAAGTTCATACATGATTCAAGGAAGGCCAAGAGTTAAGATTACGCTGGCTGGGTCGTTGGTATACTACTTTACTGCCTGGGTAGGTAGGCTAGCCGGGCAGGACGCAATTCTGGGGATGGACTTTATGGACCCTGCCGCATACGACTGGACATAATTTATGGCACATTGACGTTGTCTGACGAGGTGCAGATCCAGCTGACTGGCTCTATATAGTGCCCACGTCCAATTCCTTACGTTGGACCAGTTTGTAACTTTGCCAGTGAGACAAACTGTGGAAGTGACTGTGCGGCCACACGACAAGCGGCATAAGTTATGGCTAACTAGGGGCGAGTGTTGGGCGCCCTCGTTCGTTAAGGGGGAAGGTCACCTCAATTACATAAATATGACCAACATCTCAGAGCAGCCCCTCACCTTGCATGAGGATGTCATCATTGGAATGTGGCTTGCCGAGGACAAAGTGCCCCGCCGGCTAGGTTATGTCACTATTGGCTCAAGACGCTATATCGAGAGGCAAAACCTGGCCTACCAGGCAACTACAGATCTGGTCAGTGAGGGAGAACCTGTGGACGAAAACCGGACTCCAATGGTGGCCAAACCAGAGTACCGGATGCCTTCTCGAATATTGACGCGGAGCCGGCCATCGCCGAATCAGGCTGAGCGTGCTGACCGAAACCTTGCCCCTGTTGCCGAACTGGTTTTGATCACACCGCCTAGGTTAAGTGAACAGCTAGATCAGGAAGTGAGGCAGGTCAGGGTTACATGTTCGACCATCTCTGATGTTGGCCTGTCCTGCGAGCAGGATGACGCTGGACCGGCTAAATTTGACTCGGATTCGGAATGAGCCGAGGGTGACCAGGACGGAAGGTCACCTGACCAGGATTCGGAATTAACCGAATCCAACCAGGATGGGAGACCAGGTCAACCCGAGTGTAGCTGGATGGAACCCCTCTCGACGATATGGCCGAAAGATCGGAGACGAATGATCCAGCTGGTTTAGCGGTCACCCTTTGGTACAAGACAAAAGTTCTGTTGGGACCAAGACTGAAGCCGACCAGGTCTGCATTCACGAAGGGGGCGACCTGTATGTCGAAGGTATGGAAGATCAGATGACAGTGCTACCGGAGGTGACTCCCTGCCCGCCAGCAGTTACTATGGAAGATCTACAGATTGGTGACCCAGACGTGAACACTCAAGATGAGATCAGCAGGTTAAAAGATATCTATGGAAAAGGAGACACCGGCTGATCGGCCCTGGTAATGCATTCCCTCCGGCCGCCCATGGGACAGTATGTGACATTGATGTGGGTAACGCGAAGCCAGTATCGCAAAGGTGCTGAAGGGTCGCCCCCAGTACCGAGAAAGGTTACGGAGCTCATTAAAGGACAGTTAAGCAACCAAAATCATCAAGCCGTCGACCTCGCCATGGGCGTCGCCCATCGTAATCATTATAAAGAAGAACGGGGTGGATATAAGGTTGTGCATTGATTATCGATTGGTAAAACGGCTTACTAAGCTGATGGTTTACCCGATGCCGCTGATTAACGACTTGCTGGAGGATGTGGACAAAGGTTTATGGTATTGCTCGTTGGACATAACTAGTGGATCTTGGGTGGTCTCTATGACCGACCGTGCACAGGAAATTTCGGCGTTTGTTATGCCCTTCGGGTTGTTCAAGTGGAACTGGATGCCGTTTGGCCTAAAAAATGCCCGGCAAATTTGCCAGCGGCTAATAGATAGCGCGTTGTATGGGAACTTCAAGATCAAGGTAGACCAAGATCCCGCAGTGGTCGGTGACGTGTTCACCGAAGGTGACCCTGACCCCGCCCAAAAACCTTCGGTTTTCGAGCGGCGGCTCAACATCGATGACATTCTTGTGACGGCTACTTCCTGGGATTTGTTATGTGAAAAAGTGGAGCAATTAATGATTACGTGTAAAACGTGGAATCTCTCGATTAGTGTAGTGAAAAGTTTTTGGGGATAGACTAAGGTGACCTATCTGAGTCACCACGTTTCGATTGCTGGATTGGAAGCCAATCCAAAAGATTTGGAGTCTTTGAGTAATCTGCCCTTCCCGCGGTCACTGAAAGCCATGTAATTCTTATGGCTTTTGGGCAGCCTGAGCAATTACAGTCGCTTCATCGAGGACTTTGCGGTCTACGCAGCCGTGCTGTGCGATCTACGGGAGATGGATAACCATAAGTTTCGAGGGCAGGACCGGCAAAGAGAAGCGCTGGCCGGGTCAGCTATTTAGCCAATGAGAAGGTGGACTCGTCATCTATTTTAGCCAATGAAAAGGTGGACTCGTCGGCCCTAGCAGGCGTCCGGCTTTACAATCCATATACGGCCAGGTCTGATGACCATGACCAGGGCGAAGGTGACCTTTGGCATGCTAAAAGCAAAGATGGCGACCACACCGGTTCTGAAACACTTCGATGTAGATAAGGTCATTATCTATGCTAACAAGTTGGCTATCTCGGCTGCCCTAGTGCAGGATCATGATGGCTATATTGTCCTGTGGTGTTCAGCAGTCGGACTATGAAAACCAATGAAGTGAACTACGGGCTGGTGGACAAAGAAGTTTTGGCCTTGCTACGGATCCTGGATGTGTGCTATACGATGTTGATATCTCGGTCTATCAAGGTGTTATCTAGACGGTCGACCCTGTCATGGCTGCTTACAGCGGACGGAATCGATGGTCGGCTAGGTAGATGGGCTGCACTGTTGTCCCAGCGGTCACTGGAAGTGATCAATTGCTCTAAGGAGAAGAAAAGAGACTGGCCACATTAGCGGTCGGCATCACTCCAAGGGAAGAAGTGGAAGAAGCGCTGATAGCGATAGCACCACGGAAGCAGCCACGGCAGTCCATCACACTCCCACCACCAAACGTCGACCCAGCAGAAGAGTTAAAGGTGTTGAGCTTCGACGGGGCAGCTAGCGTCAAGAAGGGAGTGGGCGCTTACAGTGCTATCTTGTGGAAGCTGCCCGAGTGGAAGGTGGTCGTCGCTGCCTCTGACTTTACACCTGGTATAACAGTAAACGAGGCGGAATACCGAGGATTGCTGCTTCGCTTAGATTTGCTGGCCGGCCAGACACAGGGGCGGGTTATTATATGTGGAGACTTCAATCTAGTGATCAGACAACTAACTTGGGAGATCGACTGCAAGACTCCCCGACTTGGATTGTTGAACCATCAGGTCTTGTATGCCCTGAGGAAATGGCCAGAGCATGAAATGCTACATGTTAAAGAGAATGGAACAATAGTGCAGATCATCTGGCCACGTTGTCCATGCGAGATCAGGTCGGCCTAGTAGTTTCGGATCCAGTTGTGTTGGCTAAATTGGCGGAAATTAACAGGTTACCAGAGATAATAGGACCCACCGAGAGCGGAATTCACCTGTCCAAATCCGATCACTTTAGAGAAGGAAGGTTCGACGACCAGGTGCTTGAGTTTCTTCTGTGGTAACAGTAGAAGACTCGTCAGTCTCTTCGCAAGTTGCGGCTGCAACTTGCGCATCGACTCGCTCAAAATTTGAGCGTGTCCCTCCCCCATTTAGATTTGGCGTACCGCCAAGTAAAGCCGGGGTTCGTGGATACCTCAAGGTATTCACGTAGAACGGTGTAAGCTTCGTGGAAGCATGCACCGAGTTGTTTATTGCAAACTCCGTGAGTGGTAAAAAGTCACTTCACTTTCGAAGGCATGCGCGTATGAACGCAGCATGTCTCCTAGAACGCGGTTAACGCGTTCAGTTTGCCCGTCCGTTTCCGGATGGTCCGCAGTTGACATCTTCAACTGCGCTCCCAACAAAGAGAACGTTTTTTGCCAGAAACGTCCTGTAAATCTCGGATCTCGATCCAAGGCTATGTTATCCGGCATTCCGTGTAAACGGAATACCGTGTCAACGAATATCCGCACTGTTTGCGCGGTAGTGACATTCGCTGACACTGCAGCAAGATTAACCATCTTGTTGAAGCGGTCCACAAAGACCACTATTCCAGTCTTCCGACTGTGATCGGCCGGAAGACCGAAGATAAAGTCCATTGAAATGGACTTCCAACACTTTGTCGGAACAGGCAGAGATTAGTGGGGAGCCTGCGCAGAGTGCGCAGGCTTGACGCGCTGGCAAATCTCGTAAGCGCGTACGTACTTGCGTACCCATTTATACTGGCTACGCCAGTAGAAATCACGTGCGAGAGAAGCATACGTCTTTTCTCGACCTTGATGCCCCGAAATCGGTGCAGCATGATACTCAAACAGTATCTGGAGTTTGAGATCGTCGTCGTTTGTAACGACGATGCCGCTAACATCTTGTTGGTCTGTGCTGTATAGCAACAGACCATCGTGCAATCGGTAACGATGCACGCAAGCGCGAAGGAACTCTGGAAGTTCCTCGCGCTTCCGATCAGATTGATTACTTAAGTAATCAATCATCAGACGGGTTTCGTCGTCTGTTTTGTACACTCGTCGTACCTGTTGTACGAGTGACGACGACAGAGCAGTGCAACGTATTGCGTTTGCACTGACTGCCTCCGTTACAGACGGTTTCGTCTCGTAATCGGGGCGTCGTGATAGCGCATCTGCTATTACGTTCAACTTCCCGGGTTTATATTCAACCGTAAAGTTGTACTCGGCAAAGAATGACAGCCATCGTGCCATTCTTTGGGAAATGTGTAATGCATTCACGGCCGTGCGTAATGACGCATGGTCCGTGTAAACCACAAACGGTCTAATTTTTCTTACGAAGTTAATTAAGACACTTCACTATCGAACATTGGCAGCGTTTTTCGTGAATAACCAAAAGTTGAGTCCTTTCACGGTATAACATCGGGAATTAGGGAAGGTTGCCCTCTGGCGCCGGTATTATTCATACTGGCGGTTGAACCACTTGCTCTAGTGGTAATGGAGTCCCTGGAATTAGAAAATATTTCTCCAGTACCAGGGGGATCGACTTTACGACACAAATTACCCGCATTTGTGGATGACTCCACAATTTTTCGAAGCAAAGCGGAACAAGTGATTCCTGCCCTACGATTGATGAAACGTTTTGGGTACTTATCAGGCCTCAATGTATAGACCAGTAAAAGTAATTTCTTATTTCTGGACCCGGATATACATATTCCGGAATGGTCGTAGCTCAACCAGAAGCCACAGTTAGGTACCTGAGATACGAGCTCGGACATGCAAATATTGATAGGAAGAATTGGGCATTACGTTTAAGAAGTATTAAGCGGAGATTGGCGACAGCGACTCAGGATCAAGTATCCATGATTGACCTGGTGACGTTTTTTAAATGCAAACCTGGTTCCCTCGTCTCTTTACGGCTAAAGTTTTCAATCCCCCAGTAGATGTCATGCTCATTCAGTTACAGAAAAGTTTTATATGGAGAAAGAACTCTAAAGACGACCAACAAACGAGACATAAGATTTAACTAGGTCATATCTATACACCTAAAGAGGCAGGCGAGCTGGGACTCATTGCTTTACCCATAGCAGTGCGTCAATGAAGTGGCTATTTTCGTCTGGAAACACATATTAGAAAGCTTGGAAGTTCTGGAAAGCATTAGATGATCAGCCGGATAACCTCGATATCACCGAGGTCAGGTTTTAAGATGAGATCTTTTCAAATAAGGTCACTTCATAGAAAACAGATACGAGTTGTCAAGAAATGGGTCACTGGTTGGGACCAGGAAATATCCTTAAGATCTGAAGAATTACGTCACTAACCATTTGTCGAAAGTGATTCGACAAGATCGAGAAAATAATTCCGCTATGTCCTGAGGTATGGCATCAGGACATTTTTTTATCATGAAGATCGCTGTTAACAGGATCCTTCATCACAGATTACTGCCGGGGTTTATGAGAGCTTACTAGGGTACATTCAACTGGGCCGGAAACCCATGGATCAGCGATGAACAAATGCCAACCCTTGTGGCGAAGAAATATGATCAAATTTCCGAAGCAGTCATTGTACTTTAAGAATTCTAGCGACGAGTTTTCTTGGCAAGTGGCAACATCTCACCCAGTTTCCCATACCTATGCTAAGTTAGGACGATGGCTATGTGCGATCGTGCTAGTTTCGCCAAGAGTGGAGAGCGGCCAAAATATTGGCAGCCCTCCTCCGATCCAACTTTTTCGACCTCCAGACATTCTTCGGACTTATCATTGGAAAATGCTAGAACAAGGACTTTTAGAGGGCCGAGGGAGAAATAACGCCACTCTGGCACGGTTGAAGCAACAACCGTCCGGAATATACTGAAAAGTGTTGCCAACGGATCACAAAGATATAACCAATTGAAATGAAAGCGACAATAAAGTAGTGATTTGCAAACCGCATCCATTTCTTCATAGATTTACTTGGCCTTTAGAAGACGATTTCCGTTCAATCTGGAGGATACCCGCACATATACAAAAAAATCAAGTAATTTTACTTCCGAGCGATGGCAGTGGAGTTACCATCCAAAGAATAGAAATGGTCTGACCGAGGAAAGCGGGATTCATCGTGGGTATCCCTACAGGATCAAAAACCCAAAGACATATGAAAACAAGGCCACATTTTGATAGATTATCAAGTTTGGTTACAACGTAGTTGAACGCATTTACCGCACAAAAATGTTTTTACGAGAGGCCTTCCTCTAAGTATAGACTATGCAAGGCAATGATCTGATCATGATGGATGGCACAATTTCTACGGTGTTACTCTGCGCGCAGAATGAGCTTACAGGTAAGTAAGAGAAAAGCAAGCTGGAAGACGTATGTTATGTACCAGAAGCGCGTGCCAACATCATTGCATTCGACTATTTCGAGTCACGCAAGTACAAGGTGACACTACATGGTGATGAGTAGTCAATAGCACATGTGGCTAAAGGGAACATTTAGTTTCAGTTCAGCAAGATCAATTGACTGTATAGGCTTTGGACACATGTTTACTGGCGCTGGAAGAAAGACATTAGGTGTCTCCTTATGGAAAAGTCTAATAAAGTCAAGGAGAAGCAAGTGAAAGCAGATGAATCGACTTGGCACAAGCGGTTCAACCATGCTTACCGACAAGTTATCAAAAGCATGGATAAGAACAAGACTTAAGATCAATAATACGTTGGAAAATTTGAAGTGGCTAAGACCAAAACTATGACATTTGGTCATAAGACAAAGAAAGCGTCAAGACCATTTGAAAAGGCTATGCCTTGATGTTGACTCAAATAAGGTGTGATGCAACCATGTTTTTACTCGTCATAGACGAATATTCCCGATTCAAGTGGGTATTCTTGCTTTAGACTAAAGATGAGGCATCGACCAATCTAACAAGACTGTTACGAAGACTCAACTCAATTTACACATCGACAGATAAGGATTCAAGAGTTGTTTCTGGATCAAGGCACCTAATTTATTAACAAGGATGTGGATCAACTCTCTCTAGGAAGAAGGAAGAAGTGTACAGACGACGAACGCGTATTCTAAAAAAACGGCTTGGTGGAACGCGGAAACGGTGTTGTGGTGATGTAAGCTCGTGTATAACGTTAAGAAACACAACTATCATTTTCACTGTGGGGGGAGACACTCCTACTATGGTCGATACCCTAAACGTGACAGGGTCACGAATAATTAATGGGAAAACTCCTCATAAACTATTATACAAAGAGAGACCGGATGTCTCCCACTAACGTACGTGGGGATGCGCAGTGGGCGTATTAGTTATGAAGAACAAGAGCCAGAAGAGAGATAAGCTCAAGCCAATCAAGATGCCTGGGTTGCTGATTGCAAACAAAAGGTTACAAGTCGATATGTGCCCTTAAAGGCAAGGTGTTGGGAGGGGGGCGAAATCGCACATGCAGCAAGGAAGTTGGGATAAAACATGAAATGCTTTTCCCATCAGCACTACGCATGAGCTAAACGTGTGCTGAGATATCTTAAGGCTACAGTTGACCATGGGTTAAGGATGCTGGTATACCATGACCGAGTGATCCAACCAGTGGATCTGGTCGTGTAGACGGATTTAGATTGTTCCAATGATTCGGAAGACCGGAAGAGTGTAAGCGAATATGTTACACTACTTGATGGAACTACAGTTTCTTATGGATCGCGCAAACAAGGCATTGACGCGTTGTCTACAATGGCTGCGGAATACTATGCTATGCATAAAGGCACAAAGGATGAACAATGGGAACTATGCGAAGAACTAATAGTCAGCTACAAGAAACCAAGACAACATGGCGGCAATCTATCTAAGTGAAAAGCCGGGCAAGTATGGCCATGTGAAATATATTGAGTACAAGTCTCATTACTTGCGTTCCTTGGTACAGATCAAGAGACTTACAACCAAGTATGTGAAACTCAAGAACAGGTCGCGGATGTGATGACAAAGGCGCTGGCGCGCGTCACGTTTGTTAAGTTTCAGACCATGCTTGGTGTGGTATCATGAACAACAGCGGCGTATGCTCGAGAAGGACAAAAGCTATCAAAGGAAGAAGCTCTGGAAACAGGGGGGGGGACAGGACCCTTAAGAAAAGGATGAGTACTTTGTACTTTGGATAGAAGCAATGGAGAATGTTGCAGCTCAAGGGGGGCAGTCAAAATTGGAATAAGAGAGTAAGACCGCAGGGCGGGGCGGGAGACCAAAATGGCGTGTCAGCGAAGGGCTCAATGATTGGAATGGCGAGCCAGCGCAGGGATAGACTCAACGATTGGCTCAAAGAAAGGAATGGTGTGTCAGCGCGGGGCGTTAGACTCAAGAATAGGAAAAGTAAGGGAGATACGACGCGGGTGTCGAGGGGGAGTGTTGGATATGTAGAAGAAGGACTACCCGCTGGGGATCAGAACATGCGAAAATGTAAGATATTAGTAGAGCCTAACCTTCTAAATATAGGCGTGCGGCATGGGTGAGGATGAGATGTGGCAGGGAGTACTAACTCCCACAGTAGACGAGCAGGGTCGAAGTTTGGCTCCGTATATTCCCTCGTCATCACACCCAGTCGAGTCCCCGGAGCCATTCTGGCCTCGCCTGTGGGTTGTCTTCCTGAATTAAGTGCGTAATTAGGCTCTATACTATTTCTAGTTATGGGTGCACAAAGCGGTACACCTGGTCCTATACTGATCCTACTTTAGGTTGGCTACAACAAATTAGACTATTTCACGTTGTAACGTTGACAGGTTTCGTTTCTCGCTGCGGTAAATGTCAGAACCAGGACCCAAATGAGTGTAAGCAAGACCCCTGGACCCGGACCCCTTCTTACTTAGTGGGTGTACATTCTTTTTAAGGGCAGGAACAGGAAGTGAACCCGCAAAACACGGATGGATGCAAAATGCGGAAAGATGCAACACCCGGCACTTTACTATAAACCATTATTAGCCAATTAAGCTACCGCAATTGATTCTCTTATTTCCGATGAGAGGTGTGGGATAGGGAAGAAACTGCGAAGATTTACAAACACGATGTTGCTAGTTTAGTAAAGGGAAAAATGCTTTTTGAGACCCGGCATCTTCCCGCTGGACGGTGCGTGTGTGGGCTTTCATGCATCGTTACCGTCACATCTTTTGGATTAATTAAACTTTGTCTACCTACCTTCGTGATCTGACATGGCTATGGAACGCTAGAGCAACCAAATAGACACGTCTGATCGCTCTTTTTTCACTGCATTCAGCTCAATCCTCTCGACTTGTTACATCTCAAACATCACTGACACATGGAGAGCGCGATCATCATCCGAAGGCAAAGTTGATATCCTCATCTAAAGCAAGCATCTCTTTGACAAGAGAGATTTACTTAATGGGGCCGAAAAAGATGGGTTCAACCTTAATGGGGCCGCTCGTCAATAAATATACTTTAACTACAGCAGCGCTGCGTCTAGTTACGTCGATGAGCACCACGGGTTTGGAAAAATAGCCATCCATAAAGGCCAGGCACAATAACTTTTACCCGTCGTGGGTGGCGTCGTGGTTACGAATTTGGAGAAACTAACACTAACATACGTTTTTTTCAGAATGGAATCTAGGCCATCCCAGCTCCATTTGATTGCTCCATCGTCTCAAGACATCGCATGTTCGCATGGTCACACACGCCAAAACTTCTCAGGCGGTTGTAGAGTAGTTCACCTACTTTGGATGGATCAATGACGCATGAGATGGATTTCCTGGATAATGCGTTTAGCATCAATAGAATCACTGCAATCATTGATGGCAAGTGGTTGACCCGTTTTCGTGTCGCTAGCGGCAATGACGCAGCCATGTGCAGCTTATCTACAGTCTTGGTCATTTGATAGCGCTTCAGGATGTCAGTATGTACTGCCAGACGAACTGGCTGCATCACTGATCCTGATGGGCTAACATGCTGTGTTGGTGCGTTGGGGGCTAAACCGGGTGAGTTTTCATCAATAACGTTTCACGGTACTGTCGAAAGATAAGAGTGCGACATTGCTGCTAATGAGGTCATAGAGGCTTCAAAACCAATGCTAAGCTGCACTCGCCTCCAAGTCAATTTTGCAGATAGCAACGTATACCACTGCGGCATAGCGCCCCGATCAATGTCGGAGAAAATAACTCTCTCTCGAAGCGTTTGCAAGGTGCTGTCCAGCGCCAAGAACGGTGCTAGATTAACCTTGGCAATACCGACAACAATTGTTCCGGCCCCATTAAGGTTGAGCCCATCTTTTTTCGGCCCCATTAAGTAAATCTCTCCTTTGACAACTTCAAGGAGACTAGTGACACGCCTGGGACAGCGCCCAGTCGTCTTGTCACACCTACTTTCCAGCGTATTCTTGTTCTTAATCGAAGACGTCGTGACGTGCTTCGTAGTAGATATATTCGCGCCATTCTGGAGCAATAACAAAGCTACCGCCGTGTGAGCCGACTAGAGAGCCAATTAGAGAAAATTGGGCACCTTCTCGACCATTCACGGTATCTTTTCAAACAATAATCTCCTCTGTTTCCTCATACAGTCAAGGTTAGCATCTTGCATCAGTAGCGTCCATCCGTAGCGGTCAGTTCCACTGTCCGGGTCCTGGGTAACCAGGCGCTGGATCAATACTATCACTACGCTACTAAAGCCATTCTTATGCTGTTTTGCTTCGTTCTCGATCTCATTCAAGACCTCTGTCCATCTCACGGTCTTTTGTTTATTTATGCCCAGCTCGTCTCCGATGTCGCCTATCGCCTCTAAAAACTGATTCACATTTTTACCAGTAAACGTTGTACAGCATCCAACTTGTCGTCTATGTTGGCGTCGTTTTTCTCAAGTGATAGCGTTATTATTGACACATCGAGAGCCATGGAGCTTTATGGTAATGAGTGGATGGTACACAAGGCTTTGTCGTTTTATTAAAAAAAACAGGTGGCAGTAAAATCAAAATGCGTAAGGCCGAGGTTGGCGGCATCCCCCCCCCGGCAGCTCTACCATGCGTTTGGGGATCGAACGTAGGATCGCCAACTGTATCGCACGGTTGCTAGCCCAGCAGAACACTCTATACAAAAAAAGCTAGTATATACCTTGTTTTGTTATTTAATAAGTTTAGGGAAAAGTTCACCTCTGTTTGAGTCACCTCGGTTAGAGGCTCCTAACCGAAGGGCCAACCAAGTTAAAGAAGACACACCGACCTTTCATAAAAAATGTGATATGGGTGAGCAAAAACAGTGTCATCCATGTCTGTGAGTTTTGGGTAAAAGTTCCTGTATAATTTTATAACCGAGGATCTGTTGACTCAGCCGACCTCTTCGAGGTCAGTTGAGCCAACCGAGATGGTGACGACTATCTGACCAATCAGATGCCTCAATTTTTCAACCGAGCTGTTCCAGAACAGAGGTGAACTTTGCCCTTATGGACACTTTTTGAAAAGTTGTTTTTTTTATCTCTTTGACCAATCAGAGCTTATATCAATGATGCGGAAAAATACAACACCCCCACATTTTTTTGTGTGAGGTTCTATATTTTGGTGTTACATCTATCCGTATTTTGCGGTATATGGTCCATTTATTCAAGGGACGCTTACTTTTCATCTTGGCGGTTTGTACGTAGCTTGGTAGGTATTGATGAATGAATACAGTCTCGTGTGGTACTCGAGTATTTCCAAGAAAACCTGGAAATGGTGTCTTCCTGGATAGGTGGCTTCATTGCAAGAATCTATCATAGGACTGAAGAAATGATATTTGCACGCACAAATAAAGCCCATGTATATAAAGAAATATTACAAGGGAAAGGCAAGATCGCTTTCGTAATTGGACTCGATCGTCAGCGGTCGTTTTTTCTCCGTGCAAGCGGCAAAAATGACCTTTTGTGGTTCACCAATGCTATGATAGTCGCAGCTTAGATCGTTTTCACTCTGCGACTTGATTCACCTAGATTAAGTTTCCGCTTTGAAGAAAAAGTTTAGCTGTGGCCTTAGCTTGGACGAAGGTTTAGTGTTTCTATTCCTAAGCTCTTTTGCGTCATCATGATACTCGTTCCGCTTTCTTCTGCGTTCGTGAAGTTGGAGCTGGAAGAGTGGCGTAAGAATGATGGTCGATTGGCAAGAAACAAGATTTCGTGAGCTTAAGCTCGACAAACTTCGACAACCTACTATTAACCGTCGTGAAAATGCAATGATGCATCTTGGAAGGCATTCCTACGTCATGTTGGCACTACGCGTTAGCATACGACTCTAGTAATTTTATCCATGCCACCATGACCAGCGGTGAATCAGCAAGTAGACTGTAGAAAGCTGTCCTACTGTTGCCAGCAGTATTACTGCGCGCATTCTTACCTCCTTTCGAAGAAGCATACATGTTGTCATCTGCATAATGCGTGCCTAATTATTAAGACACATAATATTAAAGTGGTAGCCGGATGCTGATGCGCTGAATTAGTCGTAGCAAAATGGAACCAATCTCACTAAGCCGAATTCAACCACACATACACTGAGCAACGTCGACATAATAACAAACTTTGTTTGAGCGTGCATAAAGTATAAAGTAGCTGGTGGTCTCGATCTTAAAGCGTGGAACTCAAATAGAGCAACGTGCCCTAATTAGAGTGGGTGTTTTGCAAGGGGTCCTGGTTGTAAAAGTTTACCATCTTTTCGGTCTTGGTTCTGGCATTTACCCTTCTCGCTGAAATATCAGTTCGTTTTCATTGTTTCAGTGGATTTTTGCGACTTAAACATCGCTAAGCTTTGACATTAGACTCTCCAACGTGATTTACTGCGTGAGGCCCAAATTACTTTCCATTCTTTGCCATCATTGCCACTGTTTGTGCAAAATGACACAATTCTTCGGCATGTCTTCGGTAGTTCTGTCGATCTTGTTGACATAGACCTACAGTTCCATTGACGCAAAATCTACAATATTATACAATCTAGAAATTCGCCTTCCACAACCTGTTGAGTTTTCGTATCACCTCAGTAGGCCACACTAGCAAATAGTGAGTAATTTCGATTGCTTGCTGAATTCGCGAAAATATGAATCTTTTTCGTTAAGCTAAATAATAGACACGTGCTGGAATAAATGTCATTGTCTACATGTGTATATCTCAATTTGATTTTATCTCGGATACATTTCAATCTCAAAAATCAAAGAGGAGAATTACTGCACCACTTCGTGTAAATTCAACCTCTCATATACTATCTTTTTTGCACACTCGAGAAAGAGATTCTCACAGTTTGCTCCAATTTTCGCGCTCTCATCCTTAACGGGTCGCACAAATATAGAACTCGTCCTTGCCACGGAGCTCGTCCTCAACCTCGTCTTCAAGCTTGTCCATGCCGACGATGAGGCAGCGCCACCTTCCTCCTCACTCTTCCTTTCTCTTCCAACAGCCAAGGGCGCGGCGCGCCAAAGCACCGTAACGTTGCACAACAACCCCTGTAGCGCAGTGGTGATGGTTAAGAGGACGCGTGGTGTGGTATTAGAGGGCACATGGCACACGCGGTCTCCGCGGCTCATAGCTGCTTCAAGACGGCGGCCTAATCCCATCTAGCTGCACGGAGTCCGATTCCATTCACTTGTTGGTTGCGAGAAGGAGAGTCACTAGGAATAGCACACAGGTCTAGATTTAGATTAACTTAGAATACAAGCGACTCTTTGCACCATACCTAAACTGAGTCTCGGAGTCTGTCGATCTGCGACGTGAATTGTATGAGGTTGGGCGGGAACGCATCTGTTGACGAGCACGGTACTCGCGCTAAGCTGCAGCTCGCTGAGTGCGAAACCTGTCGCCCATAGACGGGTACTTGGCGAGCACAATGCTGTAGTGATCGCTGTCTAGAGCTCGAAAGGGCATTAAAAACGCGTGAAAGTTCGTGAGGCCACACACACCGCGCCATAGTACCAAAACTATTCTCGTTCCACTTGAACGTTGCGTACGTGGCGTTCAACAAGCTGCACATGCGCCCAAAGAAATTCTCGACGAGCACGCGGTTTGAACAGATCATCTTGTTCCGCGCCAAGTCGTCACGGACGAGAGTCCCTCCGCGCGCCTTCTTCTTCGGCTGGATAGTGCGCACAACAAGCCCAGCGCCTTGGTAGCCCTTGTCCACAAGCATTGCCCACATGTTGGGGCACGGGGTCGGCTCGCTGCCAAGCTCAACAGCGTCGCCTCCGTTCTTGCGCAGCATCTGTCCATGCAACTGAGCTCTGTCAAGAAGGATCGTGAGGTTCGAGGTCGATCCAGGAAATTCTGGTGGTGCGACTGAGCACTCAATCTTCAACCCGTAGAGCTTGTGCTTCTCCGAGTAGTACACCTTCTGTTCGATGAATCGCCCGATCGGGCGGTAAGCCGGCTGGAACTTGACGTCAGTCGCGTACAACACATGCGGATAGTTGGCGAAGACGTGCCCATTTGTACGCTGATCAACCATTGTGACAGGCTTGACGAACTGGGCAAATCAACCAGCTGGATTACGCGATGCACCATCTTCTCGAGCGTCCACATGCCGATATTGAAGTCGAATGAGTGCTTGGACCACGTGTCAAGGTTTTTCAAGATCAAGAGGGTCATAAAAAACGCATCTCTGGCAGCGACAGCTGGCTTGCATTCACGACCGAGAGTCCATGCGATCGTGACGCCCTCGACCAACACCCACAAAGGGTCGAACTCGGTGATGGAGACGTTCGTCATTGCCTTAATCGTGAAGTCACCGTCGACAGCGACATACTCTGCGAGTATAGGCGCGTCACAATCGATTGCGTCGTCCTCTATATGGCGGACCAGTTCACCGAACGCTTCGAGGCTGGTAATCAAGTTGACGTGCTCGTTATCTAGCTGTTGATGAAACCTGTTGGCTGCTTGCGTGGCGGTGGTCGGCATTGTCGTGAGAAGTGTGCAGCTGTGGGGATCAAATAGGGAAGGTAGCTGCTCAACAGAGAACTAAAAGCGGCGATCTGAGCAGATGCATCTACTTGCTAACATTTAGCGAAATAAGAGTCTTTTCGGGAAATGATAATATCACAACAGTTTGTCATTGAATTTTTCGATAAAGCTTGATCTCAGCGATTATTGAGGTGTTATACAGCTGAAGGTTAGACTCGTATAATAAATTGGATTTCAAAAAAGCAGGTTTTGTATAAGAAAATTGCTAGGTGCACACCCCCCATTTGCTACGCGCACCCCCCCCCTACGGTTAGGGTTAGGGTTACACAAATTTTGGGAAAGCTGAGATTGATTTGTTTGTTTCGTAATGTCACGGAGACGATCAGAAAAGATCATGGAAAAGTTATCAACAGGCCGATCCTTCGCTGCCTTCTACAAGGCCTTGCCCGCACCCGCACCCGCGCCCGCGGCCACGCCCACGCCTGCGGCCACCTCCTCCACGCGCCTGACTACCAGATTCCCCCGCCGCTTCAGCCATCGCGCGCTCGGTGTGCTCGAATGCGCTTGGGTCACGCTGAGTTGATGAATCGAGCCTGCGGGATCCCCTGGGACGACCTCGCCCGCGACGAACGGCAGCCGGTTCCTGAACTGTGGACAGCGGTTGATCCTGGGAAAGTGAAAGAACTTGCTCTTGAAGGATGCGCTGTTGGTGAGGTGGAAGATTTTCGTGGCGCTCCTGAAGCTGCTGCAGTGCCATATCCATCTGCGATGCCGGAGGTTCGTTATCGCTATGTTGAGCAGTGACAGGCTGCTGTGGCGGATCAAGCCACCAGTGGGCAAAAAAATCCGTGAGTTCAAAATGACCTCTAGTTGCCAGAGTATCCCGAATGCGGTGGGAGCACGGCAGACCCATCGTGGCCGTGAAGACGCCGGTGCAGGGCGTTGGGACGTCTGCTTGGGCCTGCGCTTTCCGTAACTCCTCATGGACGAGTTTGAGGGCGTGGTGCGACACTTTGCGTCGCACAGCTCCCCAGATGTGCCCATGGTGGATAATAAGGGTGTTGGCTCGCTCGTAGCCGATCTGTCGCCGAATCTCCACCTGCTGCTGCTCAACTGAGAGCATGACGCGCCGGTACACGTCGGTCAGATCGCCGGTTGAAACAGCGATCCACTTTTTAATCGCTCCATGCTGGCCTTCGGCACGGGATGTGGCGACGTTGCCCAGGTGTCGGTGTGTCTTGGTCCAAGCAAGCACGAAGTGCTCCTTGAAGGGGATCCACGTGGCATTGATATAATCACATGTGCGTTGAGGATATTTCTGACCCATTTGTCGTCAAAGGAAGAGATGTGGATGGCTTTGCACAGCAAATTGAAATCCTGCTGAAATTCGACCCAGCTTTCTTGCGTTTGGAAGTCCTTTCTGCACTTCGCCAGCACATTTTTGTTGATGTGCCATATACAGAGAATAGTGGCGGTTTGCGGGAACACGGTTTGTATGGCGGTAATTAACGCAAGCTCACGGTCGGTGATGATTACACCAGGCAGCTGGTCTGGCCGAAAAATTCGACGGATGTGCCGCAGAGCCCATTGATAATCGGCCTCTGTTTTATTTGACAGAAAGCAAAAGGCTGCCGAGAAGGTGTTGTTTGTGCTCGTCATCCCGACCATATGAAGGAGAGGCATTTTGAACCTGGTACGTATTTACCAAAACTTAGTGTAAGAGTTCTCAAGCTCACAAAAAGCACACACTCTGTGCTCACTTACTTGTTCACCTTGTATGTGCAATCCATCTGGAACATGTGGGGAAACTCTTGTGCCATCTCAATGCACTTGGCTGGGACAAAAAAGAGCCGTGTGATCTGTCCCTGGTCGTTCCGTTCATAATGGTGAAGGACGTTTCTCTCATGCAGCTCATTGAGGAGCATCTCAATCGGTGTTCGTCCCGAGAGTTCTCTGTTGCGAAATGCCGCCTTTTCGTTGTAGACCGTCTTTGGAATTATGCGGATTGGATCACGATGCCGAATCGTAGAAAGAATCACCTTTGGCGCGCGCCTGCTCTGGTCATTTCGCCGATTACAGGCCTTCTGGTCTGCATTTAGCTGACGAGCAGCAGGATACCGCAGATATGGTGGAGCAGCTTCGTGGTTATGCCCTCCTCCTCACGACACACCCACTCGTTGCGGCTGTTGCCAACGTCGATCTGCACCGCATCTGCACGCAAGCTCGAAGCGTTGAAGGACAGCACAAATGGCAGCTGCTGCTCTGTTGAGCCCTTCTCTTCGTGTCTCTCCGTCAGGTAGCTGCGCCCCTTCTGTATTCTCCCGCGTCCCACAAACAAGCCACACCTTGCGGGTTTCCCTCGTTCTTTTCTTTGATCGTTCGCGGCGAGTGTGTAGCTTCCATTATTGCGTGCTCCGCAACAGAAGACTCCGCCGCCTCCAAAGTAGAATAGAAGCTGGCGGGCGGCGCAGCCATAGTGATGGGAAGATGTTGAGCGCGGAGGATCGTTGTGGAGCGCGGAGGAATCGTTGTGGAGCGGGAGGAGGGAGGAGCACGGGGATCTGGAGCACGGGGGAACGGAAGAGCGCGTGGCACGGAAGATCGAGCAAGGAAGAGCGCGGAGCACGGAGAGCGTGAGCACGGAGAGCACGGAGGAGCGCGAGCAGGCATGCACGGACGCGCGTTTTCTTTACGTGTAAGGGAAGGTGTAACCCTAACCCTAACCCTAACCGTAGGGGGATGTGTGCGCGTAGCAAATGGGGGGTGTGCACCTAGCAATTTTCTTGTATAATTTAGATTATAATTTTGCAAATTATATTCTGTTTTTCGATAAACCTAATACCGTAATAGACATGTTACAGATAACACAAATGTGCAGCAGAAACCACCTCAATAAGAGACTGTTAGTTAAGACAAATTCACTTTCATAACCTCTCAAGTTGAGAGTCTCAACACAAATAATGAGTAGTATTGTAATTTTTAAACTCTGAGCTGTGCCGGTTGGTCAAAACAACGTCATCATCATGAAGCAATTCAGACAGACTGAGTCACCCGAACAGACAGACGAGCGAGTTACTCAAACGACTGAAAACGATAAGGTAACTTATCACTTAAATCCTTTGAAATATGCTGCTCTTTTTGGTGACCTTCGCTTTATTACATGTATTTTCCTATTTATAATGTGGAGGTTGTATTAACATTTACTTCTGCCAATCCAGGACATGTAGTCATCAATGAGCACGGGACAGGCCTCATTCTCGTCATAGCTGGCGTTTGACGCTTGCATTTTAACGAAGAAGTCGAAGCAAACCCCACGTATCGTGCGTTACAACCTTCACGGGCTTCTTCTCCGCCAAACAATGTTGCCAGCTCGTCGTCAGCTTTTCAAAGCGCATAGGCAATATATAACTCCCACATGGCCACAGCGATATCTATGCTTAGACGATTTTGACCAGATTCTTTGGAAAAGCTAAAACAGAAGGAGTAAAATTTCTTGAACTCCGACTCGCTAGCAATAGCTTCGTGTAGCTGAGGGAGCTTGGCCTTCAGCTTTGCAACAGAGTTGCAGGTTATCTCCTCCATCTCTCTAGTCCATTCCTTTCGTGTTAATACACACGTGTAGGCCGCTTGCATTTTCCATGCGATTACCAACACTATTATATCCTGAGGATCAACACCAATACCATCGCAGAACTTAAGAATTTGTGGTGAAGCGACTTATTAAATAATGCAAAGTACTTTCCAAAGGGCGCATAATGATTGGCGGAAATACGGACCAAGGGCGCGGGCACCGGATAGTCGCCGCCGAAGAAGTCTACAAGCGGCCGGGCGGCGCCAGGCTGGAAATCAGGCTGGTGGACATGACAAGGGGCGTGGATAGTCGAACAGGCGGGCTAAGCGGACGGCAAGGCCACGGATGTTGGACGGCCGAGGCGCGGATGGCGGACGGCCGAGGCGGCGGATTGTTTGTAAGGAATGAGTGAAGGGAGCCTGAAGGAAGATGATGGTTCTAGTGGATGAGGGAGGCACCCGGATCGGATGAAAAGTCGCCAAGGAATTGCTAGCGCCAGCGGCCGAGGAGCGCGAGGGGGTGGCTATCCGGCCGAGCCGGCCGGGTACAATGTACCATTTGGACTGGTACCAGGTAGGTTCGGTGTACCGGCCGGGTTGGTACCATCTGGAGGATGTACCGGCCAGGCGGGTACGCAAAGTCGGAGTTAACCGGGCTACTTTGGGTAAGGCACATGACTGGACAGCCGTGTTATTTGGGGTAGGTTACACAAAGGGAGTATTGGATATAGGATAAATCAGTATACGTTTCGCTTTCTTAGACGCAAGTCGCTTTTATTGGTTTACGGCAGAGGGCTAACAAGGTCCCCTCTTGCTGTTATTGGTTTGCCCGGGGAATGTTAAGTTAACCCACCGGAAGTCCCCTGACCGGGAGTCGCGGCGACTTCGTATACTCACCTCAAGTCGCCCGTGTTTTGAACACGGTATTAAATATTGGGAAGTGGTGACATTTTGGCCTTCTGTGGAAGAGTGTGGAGTTATATCTACCTTACATACACATTTGGATTCGCCCTTCATTGTTATTGGTTTAGCTGGCCGATTGATCATTCTCGGTCCAGCCGGCACTATACAAACTTCAAGTGTCTTATTGGTTTAGCTGGCCGATCGACTATTCTCAGCCCAGCCGGCACTATACAAAGTTCAAGTGTATTGCCAGACGAGCTCCCCGGTGACGATTTCCGCCCAGGAGCTACCCCTAGTCCTAACCCTCATCTCCCTATTGGACGGATTTACACTTTTCGCCCTAGGGTCCACCAGGAGAGCAAACCACCCAGTACTGACGGGTACACAAGGTGAGCTTTCAACATGCAAGTAGTCACGATCAAGCGGATGGAAGTGAGCGATCCACCCGGACGGATGAACCCCATCTTAACCGGAAACTCCGTCTCTCTCCACACCTGGGAGCTGGTTTGGGGCTGATTAGGCTTGGATCATGATCAGCACAGTGATCAGCACAGTGATCAGGGCAGTGATCGCCCCGATCAGTCCCAGATCACTTCGAAACACCTCAGGATCATCACAACATCGACATTGCCCGTTCACTCAACCATATCTTTGACCTTCATTATACGTTGTACCGCAAGGGTCCACCGACTCAGCCTTTCTCTTGAAATTGAACCTGATCAGACCTCTTTTACGCTGATTCTGGGTGGATCCATCTACCCTCATCGCTTACCCCAGTTTGGTAAGGCTCATACGGCTTACCACTTCACATATCAAGCTTTGTCCTGTACCCGATCTTCATATTCTAGGGCGGAGTTAAGTGATCCGGCTGATCAGACCGAGATTTCCATATCCCATTCAACTCAGCATCTGGATCATCCCTGACCCACTCCAATGACCGGGTTCTGCTGTTACTGATATACCACCCCGTCATTGATGCTGCTCATCAAGTTTGTCTCGGCTGATCTGGTTCACCTGAACTCCACCCAGTATCGAGTATCCAGATCGGACCGTGATATTCGCTAGTCCGTTAATATCTGGGACCAAGCGTAATAACGGTATCCTCTTATTTCCTTCACATTTTACGACAGACCGTTGTCAGCCATATGTCATCGTGTACGGAATCAGCCTGTCCAATTCATCAAACGGTCCCATCTTGATGGGTGTTCCCATCGCCACCAATCAACGGATATGTGTGGTCCACTTTATGCTTGACTTTTTGTTGGATCGCTTCACCACAGTCTCATTCAGTTGTTTTTTCTTCTGTACACTACCAAGCAACGTTCGTAGATCCTCATAGTAGGCAACGGCGCGATTCAATGTCATAATCATCGCTTCCAAATTATTTTCCTTTAGCAAATGCACATGCAGCTCTAGGTGGAGCGATTAAAAAGAGACGAGATTTATCCACACTTAACTCTACAAGGCGAAGGTGATGGCAATGACCAAGACCCCAAAAAAGAGCACAGCCATAACGTTGATGGAGTTCCGGTCTGTCGTCAAAATTCTTCCGCTAATGAAGTGACTGAACGTTGAATACGCGGTAAACATGTCGTATAATGAAAAATGAACCGACACGAGATTAAAAGTACCAGCTGCTATGTGCGGTACCGGCAGAGCGTCGTGCCATCTTTCATGCTCATTCCAGCAATGCATTTCATTCCGCAGCAAGTCGACGACGCCGAGATCCCCTTCGATAAATTGCACTTTGGCAACGAGTTCTGAGCAATGTCGACCTCACATACTTGGATAAATTGCGTTTTGTCCACTTTATGAGATCGCCACCTCTGCCACATGCTAAATCTAGCACTCGATCGCCCTCCCGTTGCGAGTATTCATTAATTAAGATGGATTCTACCCATTATTCAGGGCACGCATATGAAACAGCAAACTCTCCGCTCGATCATTCTGATCGCGTTGTTGCAGCCGATTATAAAGCGCTGCCACCGCATCGTGATCTTTCCCCCGCGCGTTTTCTTCAACACCATCTTTCGGCATGAGCTCATACGACCACTTCGAACCTTTTCCTGTGACTTTCTTCAGTGACATTCGATCCGGAGACGACACTAAGTTTGAAATGCGCATGGTCTTGGACATGTTTTGTGCCATCGGTGCACGTGGAGACGTGGCAATTAATTAAGTAGTACCGTATCTCACCCCCCCAATATATGGCGTTACTATACCTGGACCACTCTTGGGTCGTGAGTGCGCCACATAAGGAGGTGTGACTGTATATTATAGTATAGTAGTATACCTCCACCACTCAATTTTATTATTAAAAAGATTTCAGGCCAAAAATGGCACGAAAACGCCCCCCCCCAGAAGACGTTCGACATCGACAACGACAGCAGCGACAACAGCTACGACGACGAAGACAGGAATAGTCGTTCAAGCGACAGCAGCTTTGAGGACGAAGACAGAGGAGACAGGGTAAACAGCGGAGACAGGGGTCACAGCCTGCAACGACACGCAAGAATGGGCAGCATGCACATACCACGGCCAGTGAAAAGAAGTATCTCTTGGCCCTCTGCTGACGAGGTAGATTTTGCAAGTTGGGAAGAGGTAAACTCATTTATGACTGTATATGAAGCGTGATCATTTCAGGTGAACGATGTTGTAATTGCATTTATTAATGTATTAAACTAAATTAGATTATCATTCCAGGTGCGATCAATTTCGTAATGATATTTATTTATGTTAATGCTAATAATTAAACTAACATATGTGCTGTAACATTTTCGGTTGCGCTCGTCAACATATGCTGAAGAGCGCGTATTCGGGGCACAAAATCAAAACTCATTCCGAGATGGTGGAAGGTGTTTTGCCCGCACTCTAGTATGTGCACACGCTGGAGAATACAAATACAGAGGATCTGGCTAACGAAATGGGATGTGGAGCTAGGTTACGTGTTCATGTTATTATTGGTACATACCAGTATTTCATTTAGCAGACATTTTGTACCTGTTTTATGGTTGTATGTGTGATAGAGTGGATGAATTTTCACTGTGGAAGTGCTATTTTCGGATCGGTTGAAAGAAGAATTAAAAAGGAGTAGCTAAAGTAGGAATGCACAAGTAGAAATATATAAGTAAGTACTGGTATGGAGTAACATGGTAGAGATACTACTTCTTAATATACAGAAATTCCCCCCTTTTGAACACGACCACTCGTAACCCACTCGCTCGACGGACGCCAAACCTTTGACACCCTACCAATGCATAAAAGCCAAAGAGAAGAAAACACTTGCTGTCTGCGCGTGTGCAAGAGACGAATTCGAAAGGGCGGATCAAAAGGCCACTTTGAGATATCGTCAACTTAAGTGTGCAATTTGCTTATACTGTTGGCCTCTACGCTTGAGTTCCTGGGAAAAAACTTTTAAGAGATTCGTTTGTTAGGTGCAGTCGAGTTATAAAGTTTTACAAGACTCGAGATTCGTTTGTTAGGTGGAGTCGAGGTATAAAATTTTATGAGACTCTACGACATATGTATATCAATTTATATAAATACGCTATGCAAGAAGTGGATGAACTGCACGAGAGGGGTCAACGTCACGGATCAAAAGGCCACTTTGAGACATCTTTCCAATTTAAGTGTGCAATTTGCTTATACTGTCGGTCTCTACGTTTGAGTCCCTAGGAATAAACTTTTGAGAGATACGTTAGTTTTTGGGAAGTAAATTTGTGGAAATTTGAGTTACTCTACGATACATTTTTCTTGGGTGTTTTTTCATTCTTGAGCGGACGTTGGTTATTCATTCTTACGGCCACCCTTTTTTCATCGACAGACACACTGCGGGGCTAGCCATTTAATTGTACCGACACTTCGTGTTGAGTGAATTCCCCGGATTTCAGTTTGGACCACAATTCACAATCCAGCCATCATTTCAATGAAAGGTCGACAGTGACCTTGCATGTTGCAATGTTCACACACTTGAAGTTGCCAACACATATCTCGGTCGTGACCTCGTCGGCTACAATTGTAATGGGGTACCATCACATAAGTGATATTATAGTTGAAATATCACAGTTTACTTTCAGACTTACTATCTAAAATGTGAATATTAGATTATAAGTTATTATAATCCACAAGGAAATCCGATTCGGATGTAAATACCTAATCCAAGAGGGGATCTAATAGTAAGAGTACTATTAGATCAGTTTTATACTACATGTTTGTATGATTAATTATAGTAATTAGCTCTAAACCACTCATAATATATTCACTCTTAAACTTAGCCACGTGTCTTAATTATATATTAACATATATAACTAAGGGACTATTTAACCAACCAAATAGTCCACACAAAAGTTTTACTTAAACTATTGAGGAACAGATAACATTTGGCCTAGCTAATTGCACGCTTCCTCACTTGCAATTTATACAGTGTAAGCCTGTAGCAGCTAGCCTGTTACTCCTTGCAGCACTTTGTGGTCGGTCTTGACGACCACTGTTCGTTTCGTTCCGCTAGTTAACCAGCGGAGCGCGGGCTCTGAGCAGCTCGGTCGACATGTCGATGTCCAGCGAGCGTCACGTTGCGCAAGACCTAGTGAGGGAGGCCTTCCCTCACTTTCAACAACGTACCGCGGAAGTTGTTGTGGAGATGATGCGGACCCTGGGGCCCGACGTCATCACCATCCCCCAAGGTAAAATCTCGGAGAAAGCTTTGGACATAGTAAGTCGTTCCAAACGAGTTTACCTTGATCCACATGTGCGTTCCGCGTCATTATTGTCGCTGTCGTCACCCTCATCGCCTACGGCAAGCGTTGAGATTGTAAAGGCGCGGATACCACCCTTTACTGGTGAAGGGGTGAACCCGTTCGAAGATGGTTCGCAGAGTTGGAAGATGCCATCTCTGCGCAAAAGATTGTTGACCCACGTCAACAAGCTTATTTTGCCACTACATGCCTGGGCGGTCGTGCCAGGGCATGGGCGATGAGTCGCAGATCCACTGATGAATCTGCGTTCCTGACTTATCAGGAATTAAAAGCTGAGCTTAAGCTCAACTTCGAAGCTCCAGAAATGGAACTTAGTTGCCGGCAAGAGTTTATGGAACTCCGGCAAGATAAGCTTAGTTTACAAGCTTACGCTCAGAAGATCCAATATCAAAAATTGTGTATGAGCCGGTGGTTCCTGCCATGAAGGTCACTGGCTTTATGAATGGACTAAATGACGGTCCCAGCAAGCAGAGTCTTTATTGCAACCCGCCCAAGACTCTGAGGGATGCAATCGACCAAAGCCTCTAAGAAGAGTTTAGCATGCGATCAGCGTCATCGCATGCTGGATTCAGTCGAAGGGCTCAACAGATCGTATCAAACAATACAACCGCAGCTTCAGACAGTCTGGTGGGTAGCGATGGCACCACCAGGTCTGATCTGACACAATCAGCGGAAGGTACATCCGCTGATAAGGGTCCAGTAGGACTTACACACGCAGCAGAAGAGTCGCTGCGTGTTTTTAATGTGAGCAAACGGGTGACAAACATCTCCGTTTTCAAGTGTCCACGACCGGCAACGGTCGTCGTGAAGAAGAATTATCCACGGTGGGAGACACCGACAGTGAGAACGAACATTTATATACGGTGGGAAACACCTACCGTGAGAACGAAGGTACCAACAAGACAATTCCCGTGTTGAAGATAAAGAACTCACGACTGAGGGCAGTCGTGAGCGTGAAGACTCCATGGTTGGCAGTGCCCACCATGATAGAGAAGCCTTGTGCGTGATAACAATGACCGTGTTGCCAAACAGGTAATCGATCAGACGAGCGCATCTGATCGCGTGGACGGGTCCGTCGAGCCGATCAACGTCTCGACGCAGACAGAGCTACCCAGTCTCTGACACTCAATAATTCTCCGAAAGAAGGCTCGGAAGTGATGGCTCTTCCAGCTCTAAGCTGGAAGCAATTTGTGAAGAATTTGCACGATGATCAGATATACAGATCTCCGTCATCGTTGCAACATATGTGGATATTCGTGAACGAATATCCACATTGCAAGCAGACGATATCGGGAACGAGACCGTTCCCAATGAACAAACGAAGGTCCAGCGCTTTGAAGCGCAGAGTTGGGAGTCGCTAAAAGCGAACTCCCCATACTATGAGGTACTTTAGGAATACGCTGACGTATTCCCAGGAGAAGTCGTAAGGCAGGACATGTGAGCCGCACTCCAGTCCCGCCTTTTGTGCTTAGAAATCCACTGGTGGGTGAGGAATCGTTCACGCTTTTAACAAGCTGAACGCGGCTACGGTACCGGCGCAAATGCCTATACCGTCAAAGGATGTCATCATCGGTGGCATGAGCGAGAGCATGCTCTCGACGTAAGGGATGGATTTTACCAAATCCAATGCGTGAGAAGGATATCCCTCTCACGGCGGTAAGCACCCCAAGCGGTATGTTTTGAGAGTGGCTTGTGTGTCGTAGAGTACCTCAAATTTCGTACTTTATTCAAAACCTTGAGTGAGATAATCCACAAAAACAAACAAATCTCTGAAAAGTTGATTCCCGGGCACTTAAATCCACAGACTAACAGTTTAAGCCTCTCTGTATACACTTAAGTAGAATAATGACGTGGTACGGTCACTATACCAACACTTAGGGAATAATTAACCCTGAAGTCAATGCGCACACTCTTTAGTCGCTAGCTCGGTTGTAGTAGGCGGTGACGTTCGGGTAGAGTAGTGTCTTCTAGGTAGTTCAGGCGCTTGGTGTCGGAGTAGTCTGTTCGTAAAGGGGGGAATTTTGTACTATTAAAATTAATATATAGAAATACCTACTTCATATAGCTACTTCCTACTTATGTATTTCCCACTTCTGGCTACTTAACCCAAATTTGTTTTCGTCCAATAACGAGTTGCCCTCCTAGTGTTGAACTTCCAATGACAAAACTCCATGCAATTTACCACAGCCGCCCCTTGCGAGGCTACTAGCATACCGCGGGCAATAGCGAGCACCCCACCATCCTTGACATATCAAACCACCAAATTTCCACAGTCGCACTTCTTGTTCTGCATCTTGATATATCTGTATCGCCCGTAACGCCTCTGTTTCTCCACATAACTTAGCATCCCAATCTCATCAACTTTCTTTATCAATCTCGCTCATACACCACTTTGTATGAAGGTACGTCTCGACGCCAGAATTAATAGATGATGTCTCGATCGGCTCAATGAAACCTGTGTTTTGGCGGGGTAGATAAAATCCAACGATCGAATTCGAACCATGGCGGCTATTGTTATATCCGCCTCTTTGCTTTGGCTAGTATCGGTGGTTGTGATATTGGTCACTAATTTATCCATGTCTCTACCGCTCAGCTTGTGACCTCCCTTTCGAATTTTGTCACCTTGTTTCTGATATGGCGATATTATTAACAACGTACGAGTTTTTGTTCTTGTTGTCTCTTCCATATCTGAGTTTAATGCAACATTGATTCGTCTAACCAACTCCACCGTCAGAGCCACTTAGATCACATTATGAAGTTTGTCGGCATACGAATATCCAGTACTTCTGCAAGCTAAATCGCCATGGGTGCAAATCCACACTGCACGTTCATATTCCAAAATATACTCTTCAGTCTGTTGCGGAATTTTACCTTCCCATTTTTCACATGCTGTGGGGTGGGGGGTAGCTCCATCTCTTTTAAGTAATTGTCGCTCGGAGCAGCGCGGTCCGCAATTTCATATGGATAAAATGTTTGCAAGAAGGCTATAATCTTGGGGTGACTGCGAAATTCCGCTGCCATGGCAATCCCCTGGAAAGCCGTCATCTCTTACCTTTGTGCCCTGTGATGCTCAAAGTGTGTAATATTGACCAGGTCCGTTTAAGGCCCCGATCGCTTAAGTTGTAGAAATGCCTCTGGTCTTCATCTAGAGGAGTATATGCGTACAACTGGTAGGGATCACCAATAGCAACCATTGGCTCAGTTACCGGCATGTAGCTTGTAACAATGCAACTCGCATGTCTGTGCCCCTTTATCGTTATTGATGAGATAGAACTGCAAAGCGCGGTATTCACGTCTGCTCAATTGTGATAATGTAGCCAGTACCACCCTGGGTTTACTCCACACTAGGTTCGAGTTCCGTCTCATGATCGCCTTGCTATATCTATTCCTCCTCGTACTCCACAAACGTTCCCTTTCTGCTCTCTCAATTTTGCTGATGAACCGTTTCTTACATTCCGTCAACTCCGTCATTTCACCCTTGGGTGTTCCAAGTCGTAGTATAGCTTGTTCCCTCACGATCTCCAACGACAACAGTTTTGCGGTAGAGTGATTCAACAAAAATCAGGAATAAGTGGTCCACACACGGCTGTTGATTGGTGGCTGTGGGAACACCCATCAAGATGGAACCTTTGATGGGTGGGAAAGGATGGTACATAAGCGATAACGGGTTATCGTAAAACGTGGAGAAAAACAAGATGATGCCGTTGCCACACTCAGATACTGGACTGAGTTCATGTGAGCGTGCGAGACCGGATCGGTCAAGATATATGTGATGAGCAGTACTAGAGACGGTTTGATATATCTAGCACGGTAAGACCTGGTCATTGGAGTGGATCATGACCAATTCAATTTTTTTTAATTGATGGGATATTGAGATCTCAGTTGAATGGCCGAACAGTCTGGTCCCGCCTTAGAATGTGAAGATGAAGTGTATGACGGAGCACGGCGTGTGAAATGGCGAGCTGTATAAGGCTTGCCGACTGAAACAAGCACCAAGGGTCAACGAACTTGTTCTGAATCAGCATTAAAGGATCAGATCGGACCCAACTCTAAAGGAGTGCTGATTCAGGTTCAACCTCGCGTGTTCATTGGGATTCCTTGTTATATCACGTGTTACTGCAAATACTTGTTTAGTCACTTGATCTTCTGGCCACCACTTTTCATCAACTATTTTTTCACTAGCCGTCCCGTCCGTTACTGCAACGTCCGTGACATGTCGCAGCCACTTGTGTTTTGGGTCGTCTTACTTGACCAAACAGTTACCGGTTTTATTGATAAAGGGCATCACTGACAGTCCTGTCCGTTTGTTGCAATGGCCATGACACGTCACATCCACTTGAATTTTTTGTCATACTCGACCTCACAGTTACCGATAAGATTGACATATTGGTAACTGCTTCAACATTATCATCCACAGGTGTGATAAAATACTTCTAGGAGGTTGTTTAGCCGTTCTAGATCCTCCTTTGTGTCCAACGACTCGACCGCCTCTGCCGGTGAAGACACCGTTGCATCGTGAGTTAATAAGTCGGCTGGTTGCTTGTACTTTCGTGAAATATGTATTAAACTGACTATGTCAAAATCCATGAGCAATATTTTAACTCTATTAAGCTGTACTGAAAGAGTCACGTGATTATACCGTAAATTTCCATTAACTTGTCCAAAATTAATACATGAATCTCCACACACAATTGGCTTGTACATTTTATGCATCTTATCTAGCTTGAAAACTCCAATTAGTCCATGATATTCACTTTCATTTACTGTTAATTGGAATTGATGTTATATTCCGCCGCAAGTCTTCCCAAATAGGTAACTTCCATAAAAAGGATGCCAAACATGCCAACTTTTCTTTCTTTCAACTTCATAGCACCACTAAATGTCAGCAAAACCACAGAACTTGTTCTATCAACTTCTGTAATAGGCCTGATCACTGGTATGTTTTTCAGTAATTTGATAGGCGCTATATCTTGTGGTACCTCATTGATCCCTTTCCGTTAGCACAACACCCGCTGGCAAGATGGCTGGAAAATCCGCTGCTTCAAGTTCACTGTAGACAATCTCTAACGACCAATGTGACAATATAGCGGTCCGTTGAGTCCCTCGTCCAGTAAGGTGAATAGCCACTTTATAGGTTAGTGTAACTTGTGTAAACTATGGCATGTTGACCATAGATGAAATGTCTTCAATCGTGCAGGGTCTTCAATAAAACTTGGCGTTCCGTCTCTGCTCGTATTACAGTATCTTTGAGCAACTTGCTCCCATATCGTACTGAGTGAAGGATACCAACATGTTCTTGACAAAATGTTCCTCCAAACGCCCATATTTCACAATTACCAGGGGTTTATTTCGTTGCAAACGACGCAGTAATGGAGCACCCGCTAGACGTTGTTTCAGCATCTTGGACACATTGTACGCATGAGTTCCACCTTGTAATTTTAAGCCCATAGGCTCATGCAAAGCCTCCACAAGCGTAGTGAAATTGTCGATAAAATGATTGTAATAAATCACGCTGCCCAAAAACCGTTGTATACCCTTTACGGTTTTGAGAAATGGCATCAACAATATAGACTCCGAATTCCTGGGCGCTTGTCTTGATATCTTATGACTAAACATCCCGCTCTTTTCTTCCCCAAGAAACGTTCGGGTAAACAGATACTTATTCCCAGCGTTTGACTGACTTCACCCAACATCACGCAAAGTCCTTCCCACTTGTTTGCGCCTGAAATCACACCATCAATATAAGACCATTTTCCCATTACCGGCTTAATTAAGGACAGCTTTAATGCGCTCACATGAAGTACATCCTCGGTAAGACTCAAGTTTAACTTTTGTCGTGGCATCTCGTGTATGTGTCTTGTCTCTTCTAGCTCCGTGTCATCGTAACCCAAATTTCTAGCAAAATCTAAGGTTACACCAGCCTTGGCCATAAAATCAGTACACATTATGATTGGAGAATGCCCTTCACAAACTGCCACCGCAGTTCATGTTCAAAAATTATTTTTTGCTGGGCGCCACTGTCCAACATAAGTGGATAAGTTTTGATGGCGATTTTGTCATCGTCCACCGCCCCATATATACACACATGAGATGTCCCATTTGTTAAGCTAGTTTGGTCACTGCACCAACCTCGTCTTTCTCCATCTGTCATATCCACAAGACTGACTCTTGGGTAGTGTCTCTCGTCTATTTCCATCCCACTCGTTTCCATTCTGTTTTCAATCACTTCCGCCATATCTTATACTTTTCTTGATAGCTTTTTCCTTGTATTTCTTGATAGTTAGCTTCTGTTTTTTCTTCGTGTTGGTTTTATCTCCATATATCTCCGCATTTAATTGTCCAATGTGCAGTCACTCACTGCATTTTTCTTTCCAGTCTCGGCGTTTGTGTTCCTTCATATATAGCATGCAACCATCCCCAATTGTCTTCTTTATCTTGTTTTTGTTTCTTCATAATGGGTTCTGGAAATCTGTTCTAACGGCCGCCCCTCTTCCATCAACAGCATCCGCCACACACTTTGGGGCTAACCATTTAATTGATCAGACACCTCTTGCTGTGAGAGCTCTCCCGACTTCAACTTAGAACGTAGGACCGCCATTTTTTCAAAAAATGGTCGGCAATATTTGATACTCTGACCCTGCAAGTTACACCTGCAATTGGCAGCACATGTCCCGATCGTGCCCTTTCAACCACAGTGATTACACGCTTTGTCTGTCGATGGGTGCTGATTTGCTCCCGTCGGTGCGCGCACTGATTTTATTCCTTGGTTGAACTTGAGCGTGCCCCTTGTGTATCAATCGACTCTCAGTCTACCCTATTCACTGCCGGAACAAATCCATTTTTTCCTGCCCCTTCAGCTGATCTCCGACCACTTACTTTCTTCCCCGGGCGTAGTTTACATGACTCGTACATCATAAACTCATGTTCGAGCTCTTCAATGCTATCAATAGGGGTAGATCTGAACTGCATTTGTAAGGCACGGTCGTGTAGAATCTCAAAGAATTATTGAATATGATCATCCAGCTCTGTAGAATCGCCCTTTCCAAGAGAGCTAACTCCGGCTCGCAATGCTGCGGCGTTAAGACAGCCCTAACATAAGGAGTGTTGAAATCGTCACGTACAACCTCTGTCTGATCTTCAATTGCAAGGCAGTAGATCATTTGGTTGATAACAAAGTTTCATGCACGCAGCTAACGTGTGATTGCAGCTAGCAAACTTGACTCGTAGTGGTCCCTTCGGTATGCACTACTTTTATTTACGCCATGTCAATTCTGATGCGCAGCTTTGACAGCAAGAAGTTTTTGTTGGACCTCGCTAGATCTTATAGGTTGGGAACGTCACCGGCAAGTAGCCGGAAAGTGTGTATATGTCGTCATTAATAATGTAGACGAGGTCATGACCCCAGCTTCGAGTCACGGGCCACGGCCAAAAAACAACACCCCCACCCCTTCTCTGAATGGACCAATGAAAATTCGTGAATATTCAGGGACTCATGACCCCATTAGGAATGCCCCTCAGATGACCTCGAAGCGGTCAACAGATCCTCGGTTATAAAATTATACAGGACCTTTCAACCAAAACACAGGCATAGATGACACTGTTTTTGTTCACCCATTCCACAAATTTTAAAAGGTCGGTGTGTTTTCGCTCGCTTGGTTGGCCCTTCGGTTAGGAGCCTCTAACCGAGGTGACTCAAACTGAGGTGAACTTTCCCCTAATTTGACCCGTCAACAGTGGCAGTCGCCTTTGACATGGCATGCCAATGATCAAATTCAACAAATGGTCGTCGTACACAGAAAGTACGGAAATGACCGGGTCGGTTAAAAAGTATTATAGTATTATACATCTCTTCTAGTGTTTGAAGTCCATTCTACTTGATTGAAGCATATGATCATGTAGAGTGGAAAAGGCGGAGATGCTAAGGGGCGTTCTAATAAAATGTCCCGGGACGACTCCGGGCCGGTCCCATATCCCGAAAACAAGAAACGATCTCTGGACAAGCCCGTTTTTGTATTTACAGTGGTTGACAGCATCGATGACATTTTTCTACCCTCCCCCATTTTTTGCCCCAAAATGTAGATCAGAGTGCGTAGAGCTTAAAAAAAGGTCTCCGGCGGCGTGGCACTCTCTGGTTCAATCAGAAACGCTGACCAAAAAATCCCTTTTTTATTCTCTGAGTACCCACTATTAGGGGCTAGCCGTGTAACGAAACTCCCATAATACCCAATCCGGTGACAGTGTTTAGGTAAATTCGACCAATCATATGCGTCAAAATAAAGATAGGATTTGTCTACGGAAGCAATACCCGTTTTTAGCAGCGGTGAACCCCATTTTATTGGTCAACTCTACATATTATAAATATAATGTATTACATTATATGTTTTCTTGTAATTTAAATCGTGGGTTCTGATTGGCTTCAAAAGCATTCAGGTTAGGGGGCTTCAGTAATTATAAGATTCTGTAGCGAGTTTCAAGCGCATAGCTCCTAAAATCGCCACATATGGAGTTATTTGAGCTCGACAGGTATCCTGAAAATTTTAAATGAAACAACAAAATAGCAAAAACGTTATAAAGAAATATGTCCTCGATGCTGTCAACCACTGTTAATGTGTACTATATGACGACGATATTTGCAACTGCGGATTTGAAACGCTAGCATTACTCTAAAATAACCATCCATTTTGTTCAAAATAATCGGCAAAAATTGTCACGACGTGAGATAGCGCAGCCTTTTCTAATAAAACAATAATGCTTAAGGCAAATGAGTAGAAGCAAACTTATCCATAGACACTGGAAAGTGACTGACTTATACCGTAAAACACAAGTTAGATGTCGCATCGGTGATCCAGTACGGTACTCGTTAGCCTACCCCTCTACTAAAGGGCTTTTGTATCAAAAAGCGATGAGTGTACTGTCCATTAAATCTATAGGCTACAATTAACATCAGGCGACGATATTTCTCTCTCTTGTGATGGGCTGAGCTCGTCCCAGTCCCTACCGACCTCGGTTGGTGCAGTGGTTAAGGCCCTGCCCCCGCGACCGGGAGATTGCGGGTTCGAGTCCCACTAGGGAGAAAATCCAAAGTCGAGTATAATGAGACGCATTCAACCCAAAATGGCCACCCCGATGCGACCTAACTAAGGCCCAGTCTCAACCGAGGCAATTCAAGCGCATGCGTCCCCTAACCCTTCACGGACGGGTTACAAAAGTGGGAAAACTCGCTCAAGAGTAATGCGGATTGACCATTTCTCAGTTCCTTCACACCATTGCGTCGAACGCCTCTCTTTGTACTTGTCATCTGACCAATCGCCGTGCGCCTAGCGACGCATGCGTCAATTTTGTTTGAGAACGGGCCTTATAGGCCCAGTCTCAACCGAGGCAATTCAAGCGCATGCGTCCCCTAACCCTTCACGGACGGGTCTGACCAATCGCCGTGCGCCTAGCAACGCATGCGTCTAAAACGCTTTTGGTTGAGAACGGGCCTAAGCATTTTCATCTATTCCAGCGGTCTTCCCATAAAAAAGGCAATGCAAATGCAATTTTAACACACCACTTTAGAGAGGCCGTATGCGGAAGATACAATAAATCAGGTACAACGTACCGTGGTTTCGAGCGTACATGTAAAGCAGCATCAGGGCCGTCAATATCAATAGATCGACCCTGGCAATCTGAATGATATTATGCTGCTCAATGGCTGAATCAACGTCAACTGACAGCTCGTCTTGTGACCACAAGAGCAGATCTACCGTACATTCGATTGCCAAAAGCACAAACTTCAAAGATCCATATCAATCTATGGTTGTGAACTGGATGGAATACGATAGGCGACGTCGTTCGATGGGACTGGTGAGAATCGCGACTACACTTACGTCGAACTGATCGGCACAAATATCATTTAAGCAATCTTCGCTAGGTTACCGTCTTTTCCATTCCGTCGATTTTCAGTAACTCGGAAGGGCGTGTTTGCGCCAAGTTGGTTTCTTCTGCCAAGATTGAGTCTCCGGTCTACATGTTGGGAATTTTCCATTCCATTCCTTATGATTTTCGTCGATTGATTCTACCTCGTTTTTAAAAGGATGCTATCAGCCTGAGACGAAGACTATTTTTTCGCTGCAGAGGCAACTGCACTCTTTTTCGGCGGCATCAAGCGCACGACAAATCAGCTATAAAGATGCTTCGAACTATCACTAGACGTTGTCGTTTTTCATAAGAATTAGATTATAAGTATCTCAAAGTTGTTGCATGCTCCACAAGGCAACTTTTAAGACTTTAACAGAGTGTACACGTTTACCGGCCTTTTCAAAGTGATTACGAGCTAATTTTTCTGGTGATGGTTGAATGATATTTGGCTTTTATTACTTCAGACGTCTGCTTCAGCCAACAAGCCCGGCTTCTTGGCCATCCTTTGACGACTCTCTCGAGCATGACCTATCTGTATCGTCGTCCGATTCAGAATTGTCCTCCTCGCTTCTCTTTTCCTCCGATTTGTCGATCAAGACTTGAGGTGAAATCCATCCACTCTTTTTTTGCAGAAGTTGATGCAGCTTTTGAGTGACATCTTCATTTATTACGGTACACTGTACCGTAAAATGCATGTCAAAGGCGACACCTATGTTTCCACGGTACTACAAAACCCTGTCAAAAGTGCTGTTGTCGCCTATGACAAGCACTCGTAAAAAGTCACCCAAAATTATGTGCAAAATACCAAACTTATGTGTAAAGCACTAACCTTTTGTATGCGTGTACCAAGTTTATCGACACGTAGAAGCACTGTCTGACCATAGGATAGCTTCGGTTACCTCCGCGTGTCTCGATATAAGAGGACGTGCAATGGTCTGGATCAGGATGACTCGAACCTAATTTCGGATCACAAGGATTATTCCTAAAATAAGTTAGGGTAATTGGCTTTTACGATTTGCATAAAAGCAAAGTTTTAGCTCTTAATAGTAGGCCCCGCCTATGAGTGGCAGTCGCCTATGACATGCATTTTAGGGTAACGTTACCTGACTTATTGTACAGCGTGTTCGAGGACGGCCTCTCTTTGTCCCAACCATACGGTTGCGTAGACTCTCCCCGAATCCAGTTGCTATTTTGCCTCGTCTCAACAAGGATGCCAAAGCACCGAATGGATTTAGATCAGATGACTGAACGTTTGGAGTGGATGTGCATGTGCCAAAAGATCCCACATTCGAATTTGCTACCATAGCCACACTTGGATTGGTTTTTCCGGGATCATTGCAATACCCGACATGACGTATCGTTATTTTTTCTACTCCATGGTAGTTAGTGCTAGTTGTCTATATCTGTTGCCATGCGTCACAAGTGCTCAGGATGGAGTTGTGGATTTGGTGGCGACGATCGGCACTCAACGAGGCGATGGTCGCATTCGGTCACACGATATAAGGCACTTGCGGGGAACATCGGATTTGGTTAGTAGAAATAAGGATGGCGGTGAAGAAAGAATGTTTAAGGTGGTGGTCAACCTGCCGGATGGAAACACTGATGACGTTGTAAAAAGTGTTAGCAAGACCCTAGTAAAGAAAAAAGAAGCTGAAGCAGCCCCTAGAAAGATCATCATCCAGACGCGTGATGTGTTGAGCGACGAGATGACTTCGCTAAGAAGACGTAAACAGCTTGCAGACACTTTCGGACCAGTGCTTTTGAAGCTTGGGATTAACCCTGAAGACATTGTGGCTCGATCCTACAAGAAATTTGAAGATGAACTGAAGAAGAAAGTACAATGAGGCAAGACGTCATACAGGTACAGTTACTTCCTGAGCTGTGCAGATATTTATCGTCATCTGTTCATGTTGTTTGTTTTGTTTCGATGCGATGTAGAGAGCGTGTTTGTTGCTCCACTAGTTTTGGAAGATATAATGAATGATCACGGAGGCTAGCGAGAGATCCTTTACTGAAGGCACACGGTGCTTCATGATAAGAATATCAACCTTTACAGCCAACGAATTGCTTTTGATTATTAGAGTCCTCACTCGAAAGATAGTCGTGAAAGACCCTCGATACATTCGCTCCAGCAGTCACATTTAGCTTTGTAAAAAACGCGATGCATGATAGGCAAATAGGTGAGAGGTGAGATCAACCCACGAAATCCAGAACATGTATGTTAGTCCGAATAGTATTCACTGATGCTCTAAGCGGCTGTTTACATGAGAAAAAAATGACTTAAATAACTTCAATAAGGACGAGTATAATGAGAAATAACACAACGTATTGCATCAGATTATGAGCGCAAATTTGGTGTCTTAGCTTTTTCACGATAATTTCATAGAGAATGCATGGATTTGGACGGTTAAAACACCAATGAAAAGCCGATTTACGTGACCAAAAGATGGAATAATCGAAAACCTTAG
>MIQA02020014.1:0-11512 GCA_001887855.2 Sclerospora graminicola
ATTTACGTCCAGATCGGGGAAGATTAAGGTCCATCAGAATGTTACGCAGTTCTGGTGATTGAGAAGTGACCGAAGGCTGCGCTAGTCAACAGCATCGCTCATATTTAAACTACGAGCTATAGACACAGCTCGATAGTCTTGTTGGCGAAGATTGTCTCCCGACGCCTCTGCGAGCGTGTACCTTAACGCTTCTTATCGTGCCCTCCAGGCACCTAAGCATAGTCGACTGTACAGTAATGGTCTGTAGTAGTCGGCATCATTTCAGTAAAATATGTGTTTTATCTTAATATCAAATTTTGCAGTGTATCATTTTCGGTATATAACGGTGAAAATCATTGAAGCGAGGTGCAAATGATTGCGGGTCTGGTGCAAATGACTGAAAAAAGGTGTAACTTGGTAACTGCATTCTGCGCCGCCTGCACATCGCCAAACTCAATAAAAACCTTACCAACGCTACCAGCAGGTAGCGAGAATAAGCTCCAGAGCCGGTCGGCTAGAAACACCGTAGAAGCGTAAATCTCAGCAATAAGCGGAATGACATGTTCCCACGCGCTCTAAACGCGAAGCAACGTGAGACTCGTAAGAAAGTACGATGTCGCTTACCGCTGTGTGATTACAAGACGTAATTCAAATTGAAGAGGATGGAGTGACATGACCTTTTATTTTAGTTATGTAATGGGGTGCCATTATGGAGAAGTCGCCATAAGCGACTCCCAGCTCTGCGCCTCAAAGCGCTGAACTTTGGTTTGCTCATTGGGAACGGTTTCGTTCCCATTGTCTTTTGCCTGCAATGTGGATATTCGTGAGCGAATATCCACATCATCGTGCAAGTTCTTAACGAACTTCTTCCAGCTCAAGGATGGGAGAGCCATCACCTCCGAACCTAGGTTCGGAGGATTGTCGAGTGTTAGAGACTGGGTAGCTAATCCAGTCTCTGTCAGCGTCAAGACGTTTATCGTCTCGACGGACACAACCGCCTGATCAGACGCACTCGTCTGATCTATTGCCTGTTCTGCAGCACGGTGATTGTTATCACTCGTGCTCAAGGCATCGTCAACATGGTGACCACTGTCAACTTTGTGGTTTTCACACTCACGACTGCTCTCAGTCGTGGGTTCTTCGTCTTCGACATGGGAGTCATTTACACCCGTGTCGGTATTTTCATTTTCACGGTGGGTGTTTCCCACTGTGTGTAAATTCTCCACATCACGACCGTCGTAGGTCGTGGTTAATTCTACACGGGGGTATTTGTCACCAGTGTAACAGCGACTCTTCCGTTGCGTGTGGAAGTCCCACTGGAGTCTTACCAGCGGGTGTACCATCCGCTGATAGTGTCAGATCAGACCTGGTGGTGTCATCGCTACCCCCCAGACTGTCTGACTCTGCGGTTGTATCGTTAGATACAGCCGGATTACTCACAGGGTGATCGGATCCTGTGGGTCCGCCGCAGTCGATCGACAGGTTAACCCAGTCGATCGTTGGTTGATGCTAGGACATCCAAGGGATGCCCAAGATTACATCGAACTTGTCGTCAAGATCGAGGACGATGTATTCGTCCTCGAACGACAGCTCGTCTAATTTGAAGCGTGTGCGAATCACACGCTTTGGTATATATAGTCATGTTGCTAACCGGACTGACAACATACTTCGTGGAGAATCAATCTCCACGAAATCCAACGACGTTAGAACCTCAGTTCTAACAAAATTGTTTGACGCTCCTGGATCAAACAGAGCGCGCATGGGGACATTGTTTCCATAACTTCTAGGGTGATGAGAGGTTTCCCTTTACCCTGTACCTTTTGCAGGACATAGTACCTTCTGGGGCTATTATCCTCACATGGCCGATGTCGGCATGTGAGATAACCCGTCCAGTAGGGCACCCCACCCCAACTGGTTGTTCCCGTTTTTTTGCATCAACAGAAGATTGCCCCTGTTGATGTCGCCGACCAGCGGACTGTCCAGTCCGCTGACTGCGTGGCGCCGACTGTGGCGCCATAGACTCAAGGGCGTAATGGCCCATCTTCGCGCATCTATTGCAGCGAAGGAACTTCTTTTTTTTCGGTTGCCTCGGGGTCGAGGCAACTGCAACCGATAGGTCCATCGGTTCTGGGTGCTCTGGCGCGGGGTCTGGTGTCGTGGGACAAAGTATGAGCTTCGTTTGGTCGAAGAGTGGTTAGCATGCTGCTCCGGCGGCATGTTAAAGTCGAAAGGCTGTTGAGCCCTTCGGCTAAATCCAGCATGCGTTGACGCTGAACGCATGCTAAATTCTTCTCGAATACTTTGGTCTATAGCATCCCTCAGAGTCTTTGGCGGGTTGCGGAAAAGACTCTGCTTGATGGGACCGTCATTCAGTCCCTTCATGTTGCCGGTGACCTGTATGGCAGGGGGCTACTAATGTAGCGTCGGAGAATAAGCCGAGTGACCCATTGTCTCTCGTAGTAGACGCTGCAGAAGCAGTGTCTAAAAGAGGAAGAGATGATGTCGCTAGTGCGACATCTTTTGCGCTTTCACCCGCCGACGGGTGGGTGGCGAAGAAGTGTTCGTCAGTCTTCGGAGAGTCATCTGACTTCGAAGAAGAGGGTGAGGACGTTACCGTCCACCGCAAGGAATCTAGCGAGCGTAAGTTCGCTAGAATTTCTTCGCCTTTAAGTGAAGGTGACGTGGATTCTGATGCTGTCGATTACGACAGCGACAATTCCGTCATACGGTGGCAGAAGGAGCGGAGAGCTCCTCCTGGTCCTCGTCACTCGCCTGGTCGTGGCGACGACTTTGGGATAGCAGGTGGCGCTCCACCTGCCAAGAAACAACATACAGAAGTGGCTTACGCTGCTTCTGATTTGGCTTGTCGTACCGAACCACATGTTCCGAACAAAGTGGGGTTTTGGACCCCAGCATGGACGTTAATGCCCGAAAGTGGCGGCATAGCAAGCGCGATTGTCAATATCCGTTGTTTGACACCAACGCGCTTGATGATTGCGAAAACCTACGCAATCACCACTTTGATAGGAGTACCGACGATAGACATCGGTACTTTATCGAGCTTTTCTTTTAAAGATCGTTATTACACGAACCGAGCGTTCGTCTGTAAGAACAGGACATAAACACGCCCTGACACAATGTTGGGAACGCCTTTGTGAGAACTACAACAAAGTCCACATTACGTGAGGAAAGTTCCACGTAAAACCCGCAAGCGCTTTAGAGCACTCCGTTCAGAGAAAATGGAGTTTATCCATTTTACCTGCATCAAAGAAAAAATTTCTTGCGGGGTTCCTTCTCGCTTAGTTTGCCCTTGTTGTCCCAAGGGAGCTCCTTGTCTTAGCGAAAAGGAGCTGCGAGGGTACCGACGTTACTCGGTACCCGCTAGTGTTAAGGGCCTAATTGATGCCCTTAATGTATCAGCACCTAGTGCTGATACCTTGCACCCATCAACACCTAGTGTTGATGCTTCTTACGAGTTTGGGGAGAAGAATCCTTCTCAAACTCCTTCAGGAGGTCAGGGGCATCCTCCCTCAGCACCTCAATCGGTTCCCAAGAGTCAAACTCTTGGGAATACCCTAACCAGCGTACCAAGTACTCGGTTCGCTGCCCCTTCTTATAAACCAATAGCAGCAAGAGGGGACCTTGTTAGCCTTCTGCTGTGAACCAATGAAAGCGACTTGTGTCTAAGAAAGCGAAACGTATACTGATTTTTATCCCTATATCCAATACTCCCTTTTGTGTATCCTACCCCCAAGAACTGGCTGGATAGTCATGTGTCTTACCTGAAATAGCCCAGTCAGCTTCATCCGGATCTCTTTTGTGTACTGTACACCAAACCCAGCCGGATCGGCCGGATGCTCCTTGGTGTACTGTACACCAAACCCAGCCGGATCGGCCGGATGCTCTTTGGTGTACTGTACACCAAACTTAGCCGGCTTGCCTGGATACTCCTTCGTGTACCGCACATCAAATATCCGGCTCGACCCGGATAGCCATCCATATAAGCTCACTTGACCGCCGGCGTTAACCCCTCCTTAGCTCCGCGTCCAACTCTTGCGCCTCCCGTCCTCTGTAAAGCTTAACCTTTTTCGGGCCCCTTCGCACATACACCTTCCAAATAATCCGCCCTTCGGTCATCCACCGTCTTAGGTCATCCGGCCCACCTGATCTGGACGTCCCATCCCTGGCTAGCCCAATCACAAACTCCTCAATCACACCCACCTGGCTCGATTCCATGCCTGGCACCATCTTGCCGCTGGTGGATACGCTTGGCAACTGCCATCCAGCATCTACGCCTTGGTCCGCATGTTCTGCCAATCAGAAGGCACCCTCGGCCAGATGTATTTCATACCTTCCCGTTAATTAATTCGCAAGTCACTTCACCACAGCCGCCCCTGAGTCTTGTCGCAGCCTCACAACGGTTGAGGCACGATCTCACTACGCATCTCGCACTTCGACTCCTACACCGTTTTCATGTCAATCCAAACACCCATCCAGCTTCGCCACTCCATCACTCATGATAATTCCCAAAGTCGTTAATCCAGCATCATGCCGACTCCAAAATCACTCCTGCACCTGATTGGCCCATCCACCGTTTGATTGGTCGATTAGTGTCGATTAATCCGTCCGTACCCACTGCCCGGCAGCCGGATGGCCTAGCTTTCTGGCTCCGCCCCACCTTCTTCATAGGTCTGCATGACCCCGAAGCGGTTCCGGCTCGCTCGTCGGTGGTCGAACTCCCTCATCAAAGCCCCACAATTTAGGTCCAGCTCATCCACCCACGACCGTTCTTTGTAGTTTTTCCACTGCACCAGAAATTCTCTGTGAATCCGCCCAAACCTGGTTTTGCGTCCGTTCTGAACATCCAAAATCTTCTCTACTTCGTACTCGTCCGGATCCAGCGGCTTGTCCCAGCTATCCTTTGGCAGCAGGGTTTCGTCAAAGTCGAACCGATCGCTCTCCACTGCCAGGCGTGTATTCGGGCGGTCCGGAAAGTGTTTCACCAACTTTAGCTTGGACACGTGCACTATCGGGAACACGTTGTAATCAGTGCCTGCCGTAACCAGTTTGACCGCGTGCTCCCTGACCAGCTCCGCCACTCGGAAGGACATGCCACATGTGGGCTAGCTTCCGCGCATAGCCTTCCTTGACTCGATCCAGATACAACCATACCTGGGAACCCGGCTCTATACCATGCTCCTTGACTCGGTCGTTGTTCTGGCCGGCGCGGTCCTGGATCGCTTGCCGGGGGCGTTCGTTTACCTGTTCCCGTGCCAGTGAATAATGGCGTTGCACCCCCATCCTCCAGCGAACGGCGTCTCTGTCACAGCTTCTGGTATACCGTATTGGTATGGCAGCTTCCAAGGTGGATCGGGGATCCCATCCACAAGCCAGATAGAAAGGAGTGTCTCCCCTTACCCGATCGTACGACGAATTAATAGCGAAAACAAGTCGCTCCGCATATTCGTCCCAGTCGTGCTGATCCGCCTCCACCACATACATCTTGAAGGCTCTAGTCAGAGTTTGGACCATTCTTTCGGCTTTCCCGTTCGCTTGAGGGCGGTAAGCCATGATCGCGCTCTGGTTTTGTCCCAGAATCTTGTTGAAGGCTTTGAATACGTCCACCATAAATCCAGGTTCCCTATCATGCCGGGTGACCTCGCTTGCTCCGAAACATCTGAACACGCATTCCTCGTAACTTTGAGCAACCTGCTAAGCGGTACGTGTGCGACTGGCATTTGCTATGACCAGCCCGGTAAACAAATCCGTCCAGATCAACAGCTCCGCGTATCCATTTCGAGATTTAGGCAAGGATGGGATGGTCCATCGCAATGACTTGGAAAGGATAGGTGGCCTGTATATTCCCAGGCAACCCTCCACTTCTGCCATCGGGGTGATGCTGGCCGCTAACGTGCCCAGTATCTCCTCTTCTCCTTTGGTACACTTGATTACCTCTAGAGACCACTGAGACAGAAAAGCAGCCCATCTACCCAGCCGACGATCAATTCTATTTGCCGTAAGAAGCCATGACAGGGTCGACCGTCTGGATAATACCTTAATAGGTCGAGACACCAACATAGTATAGCACACATCAAGGATCCGTAGTAAAGCCAAAATTTCTTTATCCACTAGCCCTTAGCTAACTTCATTAGCCTTCAGAGTCCGGCTAGTGAACGTCACAGGACTATACACTCCGTCATGATCCTGCACAAGAGCAGCTGAGATATCCCACTTGTTAGCATAGATGATGACCACAGGCACCTTATTCACATCGAAATGCTTCAGGACTGGTGTGGTCGCGATCTTTTCTTTCGGCATGCCAAAGACTACCATCGCCCTGGTCATGTGATCATCCGGCCCGGCTGCACAGGCATTGGCCAGCCGGCTGCTTGTCCGGGTGGACGCGGGCGGCATCTCATTGGCCGGAAAACTTGACCCGGGCAGCACCTCATTGGTGGAAATAGTCGACCCGGGCGACATCTCATTGGTGGAATTAGTTGACCCGGGCAGCACCTCATTGGTGGAAATAGGCCACCCGGGCGTCATCTCATTAAAGGAAATAGTTGACCCGGGCAGCATATCATGGCTGATATTGCTGGCTCGGTTCGCACTTCCCCTTGCTCTCTCAGCTTGTGGTAATCCACCTCCCGTAATTCATACAAACAGCAGCATAGACCGCGAAATCCTCAATGAACCGACTGTAGTAATTCAGACTGCCCAAAAAAGATTGCACGGCCTTCAAAGACCGCGGGAAAGGCAGATTACTCAAGGACTCCAAATCCTTCGGATTAGCTTCCAATTTGGCAATCGAAACCTGGTGACCCAAATAAGTCACCTAAGTTTTTTTTCCAGAAACTCTTCACCACACTAATCGAAAATAATTTCACACGTAATAATCAACTTTTCCACTTTTTCACATAATATCCCAAGTAGTAGCCGTCACGAGAATGTCATTAATGTAAGACCGCCCCCCCCAAAACCGAAGGTTTTGGGTCGGGGTCCGGGTCACCTTCGGCAAACACATCACCGACCAGAGCAGGGTCTTGAACCGCCTTGATCTTGAAATGTCCATACAAGGCGTTATCTATTAGCCGCTGGTAAATCTGCGGAGCATTCTTTAGGCCGAACGGCATCCGGTTCCACTCGAACAACCCGAAGGGCGTCACAAACGCAGAGATTTCCCGTGCACGATCGGTCATAGAGACCACCCAGAATCCACTAGCCATGTCCAATGAGCAATACCACAAAACTTTATCCAAATCCTCCAGCAAGTCGTTTATCAACGGCATCGGGTAAACCATTAGCTTAGTCAGCCGGTTCACCAGCCGGTAGTCGATACACAGCCTTATATCCACCCCATTCTTCTTAATAATGATTACAATGGGCGAAGCCCATGGCGAGGTGGACGGCTGAATTATCTTAGTGGCCAGCAATCCCTTGATAAGCTCCGACAGCTTTTCCCGATACTGGGGGGGGCGACTCTCCGGCACCTTTGTGCCACCGGCTTGGCGTTTCCCACATCAATGTCGCATACCGCCCCATGGGCGGCCGGAGGCAGTGCATTTCCGGGGCCAATCAGCAGATGCTTTCTCTTCCATATGATCATATCCTTCAGCCTGCTGATCTCTTTCGGGGTGTTCACATCTGGGTCTTCAACTTGTAGATCGTCAATAGTGACTGCTGGTGGGCAGGAGGTTACCTCAGGTAGCACCGCCATTTGATCCTCCATGCCTTCGACGTATAGCGCGCCCCCTTTATGAATGCAGACCTGGTCAGCTTCGACTAATTCCGGATCCGGGTCAGCCGGATCAGTTGATCCGCCTCCGGCTATTTCCGAATCCTGGTCAGCCGGATCGGTCGATCCTGTATCATCCTGCTCATCAAGCCATCCCACATCGGAGGTGACCGCACATGTGACTCTGTCTTGTCTTCTCTCCTGATCCTGCCGTTCGTCCGTCTTCGACGGAGTGGACAAACCCAGTTCAGCGATTGGGGAAGGATCTCGGTCAGTACGTTCAGCCGGATCCGGCGATGGCCGGCTCCGCGTCAATATTCTAGAAGGAGTCCGGTACTCTGGTTGTGCCACCATTGGAGTCTGGTCTTCCTCCACTACTTCCTCTTCGCTGACCAAATCGGTGGTTGCCTGAAAGGCCAAATTTTGCCACTCGATATAGCGTCTTGAGCCAATAGTGACATAACCCGGCCGGCGGGGCACCTTGTCCTCGGCCAGCCACATTCCAATGATCACGTCTTCACGCAAGGTGAGGGGCCTTTCCGAGATATTGGTCACACTTATGTAATTGAGGTGACCTTCCCCTTTGACAAACGAGGGTACCCAACACTCGCCCCTAGTCAGCCATAACTTACCCCGTCTGTCGTGTGGTCGTACCATTACTTCCACCGCTCTTCCCACTGGCACCGTTACAAACTGACCTAACTTGAGGAACTGGACGTGGGCACCATATAAGGGCCGCCGGCCAGCCAGCTGGATCTGCACCTCGTCCGGCAACGTCAATGTCCCATGCGATAAATCCAGCCATATGCCGGCTGGGACCATAAAGTCCATCCCCAGAATTGCATCCTGGCCGGCTAGCTTACCCACCCAGGCGGTAAAGTAATACACCAAAGACCCAGCCAACGTAATCTTAACTCTTGTTCTTCCTTGGGTCATGAATGAACTTTCTCCAATGCCGATACACTCCAGCCGCTTCGTCTCGTCTATTTCACACCCCACCTTACGAGCAAAGGTGGTGTCAACGATAGACACTTCTGCGCCAGAGTCAAACAGCATGGTGGCCTTCTGGTTATTAATTTTACCATCCGCCTTGGTTTGCTTGAACCACTTATCCGGTGAATGGTATTTCCAATAACCTCGTGATTCGCCAGGTAGCAGATTCAATTCCATAAGCACTTCAGACCGAGAATATTCGTCCGTTCGTATACTGCTCACCAGGAAGGGGTCAGCCGTGCTGCCCGGGGACCGGATGACGTAATCGTCAAACTTACATGTATTGTCGGTTACGCTTTGCTTTGCTTCTAAATTATCCTCCTTACCGACATATGCATAGATACTAACACTAGACCGCTCGGCTCGAACCAGATTCCAACCTGGCGAGCGATCTAGTTTAACATCTTTTCCACCCCTGGCGGCAACATTCCAGCATGCTTGGTCGGGACATACCACTTCTACATCTGGTTGTAAAACTCCTCGATAGGGCACAGTCTAGCCTCGTGCACTTCCCCGCAAGTCTTGCGGGTGAACAAACAGTGTTCCGCTGGATGTCCCTTCCTTTCACACTTCTTGCAGGTCAGCCGCTTCCAGCAGCTCCGGTCGTCATGATTGATGGACTCACAACGGGTACACTTCCGTCTGGGGTAATCCTAGTCAGTTCGAGCCGGAAAACCCTTCTGCTGGCTGGACCCAGATGGCAGCCTGGGTTGCTGACTGGCTTCCGCCGAGAACGGGTACCGGTACTGCTCCTCCTCAGATTCGCCCCCAGACCGCTGGTACTCCTCTTCCAAACTAGTCGTAGCCGACTCTCGGGCCACCATGCGGACGGCTCGGACCGTCCTGGTGGATGGCGGCCGGCTTCCTTGATCCGGGTTAAAACGTGACTTGTACCTGCCTTGGGGCCTCGCTTCTTCGCTCTTTGGTAAGTGCGCAGCGTCTGTTCCAGCTCCGTGGTATTCTTCAATCGCAGTAACGCTAGCTGGTCCGCCAGCTCCCGATCGTCCAACGTGCTGATGAAATGCTCCACATGTTCCCGGGCGGCTTCCGACCGGCTGACATCTTCTTTAACCGGTATGTTCGCCCTCATGCCAGCGACATTTAGACGATGAAGGTATTCTAGAGGGGTCTCGTCTGCCCGCTTCTTGGTGTGAAATATTGGCGCGCTACCGACGTTCTCGATCCGCAGTATTGCTCTCCGAAAGCTTCAACCAGTTCCTTCCAATCATCTCGGACTTCCCGGCTGAGCTGCTGGATCCAGTTTTTAGCCGGACCCTTCATTAAAAATCCAAAGATCAGGCACTTCTCATAGCCCGACGTCCGGTCTCCGAGAAATGCCGACTTCGTCTTGCTCAGCCATCCTCGGGCTTGGTCCTCGTCCGTGTCTCGTCCAGTGAAATCTTTTAGCTCGGACGTGGCAGACATTCGCACCCTCGTAATCGCTCCCGAGTCCGAATCAAACGCTTGGGCCGAGGCCATGTTGGCTCGGCGAGCCATCCCCAGGTCCAGGTCATCCGGATCGTAGTGGTACTTGGCCGACTTGACGGATTCCATATCCACGTCGCTGAGAGACAGCTTCCTATTCGTTGGCCGACGTCCGGTCCGGCGACCTGTCTGACGGCTCGGCGGGGCGGCATGGGGTTCACTTTGCTTGGACTGCACCGACTCCATATCTTCATCACTCGGCTCCCTCGCATAGTACTGGACTGGTTCGGAGGCCTGACTTCCACGACGAGCAGGCTGGTCCGGTGACTTCGGACTGCCGCGGCTGGCGCTCAGCCGACGCTGCTCTTCCAAGTATCGCTCCATCATCGCCGAAAACATGTTTTGCAGGTGATCCGGCACCTGAAGGCTCTCCTGGGGGGCGGATTGAGGGGCGACTTGGGGGGCGGCCGGGCTGCCAGATCGACATTCCTTTTTGATCCGCCCATCCGCGTCTTCGTCTTCCTCCTTCGGTTCTGGATCCGCCGTCGCCGTCCGCCAGGCCTGTACGCTGTACTGGCTGGCGTTCTTCCGCTCGGGCGTACCCGGATCCTCACGTCCTCCAAGCCTCATGGCCGTCGCCACACGCGCTGCTCCCCTTGGGCCAAGCGTCATGCGGGTGATACCCACCGATGAGTCGGATGAGTCCGCTTCCGAAGGGGCAGACTCGTACTGCGAAGAACCCGAGTGTATCCCGGCCGGTCTGCTTGCTGCCGGCGGCGTGGACGGCGCCACTCCAGTCGTGGCTGTCATCTTCTTCGACGGCGGCGAACAGCCCACTAGCGGTACCAAGCGGTCGTGCAGTGCGCTGGATGCCTCCTTCAACTTGTCCACCTTCAGATCAAACAGTTCGTTCGGATCAAACACGCCGGTGTTAATGCCGGCTTGTTTGAGTTGATCGAATAGTCCTCTAATAAGGGACACGTGGCCGTCTGAGAGAGTTGGGGGAGAGACGGGACCTTTCAATCCGCCTAGGATCTTCGGCCGTGTTATCTTCAGCACCTTATCCGTCCGCAAGAACTGCCCCAACTCGTGAAGATGGAAAGCACGCTCCAGGTCTGTATCCGTTGATAGGCCGTCCTGCTTTTCTTCTTCTTCTTCTTCGAAACGCGGCCTATCTTTGCGGGTCGGATAATCCGATTCCTGCCAATCCGGTCTCTTTAGGGGTAGGTGGGCCGGATCGCGACTTGGTCCCGATCCGGCCGGCTTCCCACTCCGGTCGTATCCGACTTCCGCTTCTTCTTTCTTAATTTTTTCTTCTTTTATATCCATAATATGTATTTGTTTGTTAGGATCATGGTCGAAACCATGATCCTTCCTCGG
>MIQA02020015.1:0-29693 GCA_001887855.2 Sclerospora graminicola
ATCAGGAGTTGGTTCACCGATCGAAACTTCAACGTAAGTGCCTCTTCTCCTCTTGTGTTGTAACCCAGTCACTTACGGTCTCCATGTCCTTATTACTCCGCAGTCCAGCAGCTGGAACAGCTGAAACAGCAGTCTGCCGAGATTCCTGACATGTCCCGGGAACTTTCACACCTTCGCGCCCGACTCCGCCAGGTGTCCCAAGAGTTAGATAAAGTGCGGGACAACCGAAACTACCTGCGCGACTCCTCCACTCAAGCCCTCCGCCAAATCTCTGATCTGGAGCAGCAGCTGCAGGAAACTACCTCCCGGCAACGGGAGCTGCGGTCTGAACTCTACCAGGCCCGGCGAAATTATTTCGACACCCATGCCATGCTGGCTCGGGCCAAACGTGTTTGCGCAACAATGCTGGACAAGGATGATCGTTTTAGGTCCTTGTTGTGTGATTTACAAGACCAGCTCGAAACGACTCGAAGTCAGGCCGCTCTTCTCTTGCAGCTCCTTTGAGTGTACGAGAATTCGTCTTGTCTGTCTTGGGGATGGTGGATCAGTGAAAAACCTCTCCGCCGAAATCATCACAGTTGCCCGCTACAGCGGAATCAGGACCTGGGGAACTTCCTGCCGCCCTTAATCCGCTCCTTGCCGGTTCAGACCCCTCGTCCGCCTCGGTGGGATCGGGAGCGGGAAGCGTCCGGCCAGCTCTAGCCTTTCCTTGGCCGTTGCTGACCCGCCCAAACGGACAAAGAAGAGTGAATCCTCTCCCTCACGCCAATGTCATCCGGGCAAGGCGGACAGCGAAGGGGAACTTGGGTCGGACAGCGATGACAGCTTGTTCGCGAGTCGGTCCGCTGCTGCATTTCCTCCGCTTTCACCAGGTAGAACTGGTCTCACCTCTAGTTCATACTCTAGCTCCAAAGAGGACTCGGAATCCGGTCCGGCCGTTGCTTCGCCATCCGGCTCGGCGGCCGCGTCGCCATCCGGCTCGGCACCCGGATCGGCTCTCCGTCTGATTCTTCCTCGGACTCGGGGCCGCCCTCCCCTTCATTCATCTATGATGATGACGAAGAAGACAAGGATTACGATGACCAGCAGATCTTCGCCGCGTTGTCCCGCTCTCGCGCGGATACCCGTCGTTGCCTCTCAAATTCTGGTGGCCGAGCGACGGATCAACTGGAACCCGTTCAGATTATCGATCTGCAAACTCCGCCGCCGGCCAGTTTTGGCTCCGGGGGCATGAGCCGTCGGATCTCTCCTTGCCTCCCGGCACTGTCGATACCCCGGCCGATCAGGTCGCTCCTACCTCGAGTTCCAACGGGGTAGCCGAGGCGAAGGTGGACGACAACGAAGAGGACATCCCTGATCAGTGGTTGTTTCCTCCCGACCTGAGCGATCCAGAAGCACCTCTCTCCCAAACTCCGGCCAAAACCCGGCGATCAGCTCCGGCCGGGCCACGTCCCAAACGTCGACCCAGCCGGCCGGTGACCAAACTCAAGATCCGAAGGAGCACTCTACCCCCTGCGCCCCCTCTTCATAAACTTCCGCTTTTGTGGTTACCGGACGGGCGCTTCCCCAGCGGGGCGGATCGGTCAGCCATCCTACCTTGGCAGGTCGAGCAGCTGGGAGATGTAAGTCTCGCCGATATCTCCAGTTCTCAGCTCGCTCACTCCCTATCCCGTCCGCCTCTCTGGATGTTCCTCGATCCCGCCGGATGCCTCCAGTAACGACTTGGCGCCCCGACCTGATGAGGTCGGGCGCCATCGACGCGCTCATGAAGGCCAAGCCTTGGAAAATCCTGAACACTAAGATGCCAGATATGGGACTTCCGTCCAGCCCATGGTTTACGGAATTCAAGGCGAGATTTCAGGATTTCGCTGTGGCTCATGCTTGGGCCATCTGGGAGTCTACCCACTTTCTGTACATTTCTGCAGAGGATAAGCGAGTGGACGAATCTCTCCGCACGTATTCCTCTGCCCGGAAGAATCGTCGGGGGCGAGCTTCCGAGGCGTGGGTCCGTTTATGTACGTTTATCATGGAGGGTATCCGGGATGGTAATTGCAACTTGGACCTGTTTCTCTTCCCGTTCATGCTCCATCTACCGAACCGAAGGTGCGGAAATGCAGCGGAGGGCGGAACGTGGTACCCAGGCCTGGGTGCGCGGGATCAGACTACCTCCCTTTCCGAATCTCTGGAGGCCATTGACCAGCAAGATCCTTGGCGCAATCAGTACCGCCAACGGCCCTCCGACCACCCTGGACTTCGAGTGGCTCGGCTCCGCGGCAAGTACGATCGTCCACAGGGATGAGCAATCGGGCTTAGTTTAATTCTTTCTTTTTCTTCGTTTCTCTTTCAATATATCCATCCGTGCTTCTTTCATTTCCACTCCAAGCATTTACTTTTGACTACTAACCGTGGTTAGTCCCGTCCAGCCGGCTTGAGGGTCCGCCTAGAGGGACCTTTTGTTGCCGCAGGGCATCTCTTGGCCCGGTCGGGTCTGAACGCCCTGTTCCCAGTCCCGGTCGCCATATTCCTCTTCTACGGGACGGCTGGATCCGGGCGGATGGTTCTCGTACCTAGCGGCCGGTTTGATTATCTCCGACAGCTTGTTCATTTATGCCAATCCGTCCAACAATCCTGGATCCGAAACGGTGAGACCGACCTGATCTCGCATGGCCAAGGTGGCCAGATGGTCTGCGCTGTTGTTCCACTCTCGTTTGACATGTAACAGTTCATGTTCCGGCCATTTCCGCAGGGCGGACATGACCCGATCGTTCAACAGTCTCAGCCGGGGCGCCTTGCAATCTATCTCTCCTGTGATTTGCCGGATCACCAGATTGGAATCACCACATATGATGATCCGCCCCTGTGTCCGGCCAGCCAGCAGATCTAGGCAAAGTAAAAGCCCTCTGTACTCCGCTTCGTTCACAGTTATGCCAGGCGTGAAATCCGAGGCGGCCGTGACCACTTTCCATTCGGGCAACTTCCACACAATAGCACTATAGGCCCCGACTCCCTTCTTTACACTCGCCGACCCGTCAAAACTCAAAACCATTAGCTCCTCCGTAGGTCCCACTGTTGGCGGCGGTAATACGATAGATTGTCGAGGCTGCTTCCGAGGCGCTATCGCTATCAGTGCTTCCTCCACTTCTTCCCTTGGGGTAATGCTGGCTGGCAGCGTGCCCAGTATCTCCTCTTCTCCCTTAGTACACTTGATTACTTCGAGGGACCACTGAGACAGCAAAGCCGCCCATCTACCCAGCCGGCCGTCAATTCCATGTGCCGTCAGGAGCCATGACAGGGTCGACCGTCTAGACAGTACCTTGATAGGCCGAGATACCATCATAGTGTAGCACACATCCAAGATCCGCAATAAGGCCAAAACTTCTATATCCACTAACCCGTAGTTGACTTCGTTAGCCTTCAGGGTCCGACTGGTGAAAGTAACAGGACAGTACACTCCGTCATGATCTTGAACAAGGGCAGCTGAGATGGCCCATTTGTTAGCGTAGATGATGACCACAGGAACCTTATTAACATCGAAATGTTTCAGGACCGGTGTAGTCGCCATCTTCGCCTTCAACATGCCAAAGGCTACCATCGCTCGGGTCATGTGGTCGTCCGGGCCGACCGCGCAGGAATCCGGCGGCCGGCCGCCTATCGGGGTAGACAAGGGCGCCTTCTCATTGGTCGAATTAGTTGACAAGGGCGGCATCCCATTGGCTGATATTGCTGGCTCGGCTCGTGCTTCCACTTGCCTATCATGCTCTCTCAGCTTGTGGTAATCCACCTCCCGCAATTCATACAAAACCGCCACATAGACCGCGAAATCCTCAATGAACCGACTGTAGAAGTTCAGGCTGTCCAAAAATGATTGCATATCCTTTAGGGATCGCGGGAAAGGCAGATTACTCAAGGACTCCAAATCCTTCGGATTAGCTTCCAATCCAGCGATCGAAACTTAATGGCCCAAATAGGTCACCTTAGTCTTTCCCTAGAAACTCTTAACCACACTAATCGAAAGATTCCACTTTTCACACGTAATCATCAACTTCTCCACTTTGTCACACAGTAAATCCCAGGTAGTTGCCGTCACGAGAATGTCATCAATGTAGGACCGCCGCCCCAAAACTGAAGGTTTTGGGTCGGGGTCCGGGTCACCTTCGGTGAACACGTCTCCGACCAGAGCCGGATCTTGATCCGCCTTGATCTTGAAGTGTCCATACAGCGCGTTATCTATCAGCCGTTGATAAATCTGCGGGGCATTCTTCAGACCGAACGGCATCCGATTCCACTCGAACAACCCGAAGGGCGTCACGAACGCAGAGATCTCCCGTGCACGATCGGTCATAGAGACCACCCAGAATCCACTGGCCATGTCCAATGAGCAATACCACAAAACTTTATCCAGGTCCTCCAGCAGGTCGTTTATCAGCGGCATCGGGTAAACCATCAGCTTAGTCAGCCGGTTCACCAGCCGGTAGTCGATACACAACCTTATATCCACCCCATTCTTCTTGATAATAATTACAATGGGCGAAGCCCATGGCGAGGTGGACGGCTGAATTATCTTGGTGGCCAGCAATCCCTTGATAAGCTCTGACAGCTTTTCCCGATACTGGGGGGCAACTCTTCGGCACCTTTGTGCAACCGGCTTGGCGTCTCCCACATCAATGTCACATACCGCCCCATGGGCGGCCGGAGGAAGTGCGTTTCCTGGTCCGATCAGCAGATGTTTTCTTTTCCATATAATATCCTTCAATCTGCCGATCTCTTCCGGGGTGTTCACATCCGGGTCTCCCACTTGTAGATCGTCAATAGTAACCGCTGGGGGGCAGGGAGTTACCTCAGGTAGCACCGCCATCTGATCCTCCATGCCTTCAACATATAGCTCGCCCCCTTCATGAATGCAGACTTGGTCAGCTTCGACTACTTCGGGATCCTGATCGGCCGGGGTCGATCCGCCTTCGGCTATTTCCGAATTTCGGGATCCTGATCGGCCGGGGTCGATCCGCCTTCGGCTATTTCCGAATTTGGATCGGCCGGCTGGGTCGATCCGCCTTCACCTCGGTCGTCAAACCATCCGCCATCGGGGTTGACCGCATATGTAACTCTGCTTTGTTCTTTCTCCTGATTCTGTCGTTCTTCCGTCTTCCTTTGGGTGGGCAAAACCAGTTCCGCGACCGGGGCATAGTTTCGGCCAATACGTTCAGCCGGATCCGGCGACGGCCGGCTCCGCGTCAATATTTTAGAAGGGGTCCGGTTCTCGGGTTTAGCCACCATCGGAGTCTGGTCCTCTTCCAAGTCTTCCTCTTCGCTGACCAGATCGGTGGTTGCCTGAAAAGCCAGGTTTTGCCACTCGATATAGCGTCTTGAGCCAATAGTGACATAGCCCGACCGGCGGGGCACCTTGTCCGCCGGCCAGCCAACATTCCAGATAGTCCACGTCTTCATGCAAGGTGAGGGGCCTTTCCGAGATGTTGGTCACGCTTATAGAGTTGAGATGACCGCCCCCTTTAACAAACGAGGGTACCCAACACTCGCCCCTTGTCAGCCATAACTTACTCCGCCTGTCGTGTGGTCGTAACAGTACTTCCACCGCTTTTCCAACTGGCACCGTTCCAAACTGACCTAACTTGAGGAACTGGACGTGGGCGCCATATAAGGGCCGCCGGCCGGCCAGCTGGATCTGTACCTCATCCGGCAACGTCAATGTTCCATGCGATAAATCCAGCCGTATGCCGGCCGGGACCATAAAGTCCATACCCAGAATTGCATCCTGCCCGGCCAGCTTGCCTACCCAGGCGGTAAAGTAATACACCAAAGACCCAGCCAACGTAATCTTAACTCTTGTCCTTCCTTGGGTCATGTATGAACTTTCTCCAATGCCGATACACTCCTGCCGCTTCGTCTCGTCTATCTCACACCCCACCTTACGAGCAAAGGTGGTGTCCACGATAGACACTTCCGCGCCAGAGTCGAACAGCATGGTAGCCTTCTGGTTATTGATTTTGCCGTCCGCCTTGGCTTGCTTGAACCATTTATCCGGCGAATGATATTTCCAATAACCTCGCGACTCGCCGGGTAACAGATTCAATTTCATACGCACTTCAGACCGAGAATATTCGTCCATCCGTATACTGCTCACCAGGAAGGGGTCAGCCGTGCTGCCCATGACGTAATCGTCAAACTTACATGTATTGTCGGTTACGCTTTGTTTTGCTTCTTGATTATCCTCCTTACCGACATATGCATAGATACTAACACTAGACCGCTCGGCTCGAACCAGATTCCAACCTGGCGAGCGATCTAGTTTAACATCTTTTTCACCCCGGGCGGCAACATTCCAGCATGCTTGGTCGGGACGTACCACTTCTTCATCTGGTTGTAGAATTCTTCAATGGGGCACAGTCCCGCCTCGTGCACTTCCCCGTAAGTCTTGCCGGTGAACAAACAGTGTTCCGCTGGATGTCCCTTCCTTTCACACTTCTTGCATGTCAGCCGCTTCCAGCAGCTCCGGTCGTCATGATTGATGGACTCACAACGGGTACACTTCTGTCTGGGGTAATCCTAGTCAGTTTGAGCCGGAAAACCCTTCTGCCGGCTGGACCCAGATGGCAGCCTGGGTTGCTGACTGGCTTCCGCCGAGAACGGGTACCGGTACTGCTCCTCCTCAGATTCGCCCCCAGACCGCTGGTACTCCTCTTCCAAACTAGTCGTATCCGACTCTTGGGCCACCATGCGGACGGCTCGGACCGTCCTGGTGGATGGCGGCCGGCTTCCTTGATCCGGGTTAAAACGTGACTTGTACCTGCCTTGGGGCCTCGCTTCTTCGCTCTTAGGTAAGTGCGCAGCGTCAATTCCAGCTCCGTCGTATTCTTCAATCGCAGTAACGCTAGCTGGTCAGCCAACTCCCGATCGTCCAACGTGCTGATAAAATGCTCCACATGTTCACGAGCAGCTTCCGACCGGCTGACATCTTCTTTAACCGGTATATTCGCCCTCATGCCAGCGACATTTAGACGATGGAGGTATTCCAGAGGGGTCTCGTCTGCCCGCTTCTTGATGTGGATATATTGGCGCGCTACCGACATTCCCGATCCGCAGTATTGCTCTGTAAAAGCTTTAGCCAGTTCCCTCCAATCGTCTCGGACTTCCCGGCTGAGCTGCTGGATCCAGATTTTAGCCGGACTCTTCATCAAGTCTCCGAAGATCAGGCACTTATCATAGTCCGCGTCCGTTCTCTGAGGAATGCTGACTTTGTCTTGCTCAGCCATCCTCGGGCTTGGTCCTCGTCCGTGTCACGTCCGGTGAAGTCTTTTAGGTCGGACGTGGCGGACATTCGCACCCTCGTGCTCACTCCCGAATCCGAGTCAAACGCTTGGGCCAAGGCCATGTGTGCTCGGCGAGCCATCCCCAGGTCCAGGTCATCCGGATCGTAGTGATACTTGGCCGATTTGACGGATTCCATATACACGTCGCTAAGAGACAGCTTCCTATTCGTTGGCCGACGTCCGGTCCGGCAAATGTCTGACGGCTCGGCGGAGCGGCATGGGGTTCACTCTGCTTGGACTGCACCGACTCCAGACTCCATGTCTTCATCAATCGGCTCCCTCGCATAGTACTGGGCTGGCTCGGGCGCCCGACTCTCACGACGAGCCGGCTGGTCCGGTGACCCCGGACTGCCGCGGCTGGCACCCAACCGACACTTTTCTTCTAAGTATCGCTCCATCATCGCCGAAAACGTGTACTGAAGGTGATCCGGATCGCCTGAGGGTCTACTCACGGGGTGACTTGGGGGGCAGCTGGGCTGCCAGATCGACATTCCTTCTTAATCCGCCCGTCCACGTCTTCGTCTTTTGGCTCTGGATCTGCCGTCGCCGTCCGGGTCTGGACGCTGTGCTGACTGGATTTTTTCCGCTCGGGCGTATCCGGATTCTCACGTCCTCCAAGCCTCATGGCCGTCGCCACACGCGCTGCTCCCCTTGGGCCAAGCGTCATGCGGGTAATGCCTACCGATGAGTCGGTTGAATCCGCTTCTGAAGGGGCAGACTCGTACTGAGAAGAACTCGAGTGTTAATCCGGCCGGTCTGCTGCTCCGGCGGCGTAGGCGGCGTCACTCCAGTTGTTGCTGTCATCTTCTTTGACGGAGAGAAGCCCACTAACGGTACCAAGCGGTCGTGCAGTGCGCTGGATGCCTCCTTCGGCCTGTCTGCCTTCAGATCGAACAACTGGTTCGGATCGAAAGCGCCGGTGTTGATTGCTTGAGCTGATCAAAAAGTCCTCTAATAAGGGACACGTGGCTGTCTGAGAGGGCTGGGTGAGATGGGACCTTTTAATCCGCCTTCGATTTTCGGTCGTGTTATCTTCAGGACCCCATCCATCCGCAAGAACTGCCCAAACTCGCGAAGATGGCGGGCACGCTCCAGGTCAGTACCCGTAGCTTTCTGTGATAGGCCGTCCAGATTTTCTTCTTCTTCTTCGAAACGAGGCCTATCTTTGCGGGTTGGATAATTCGGCTCCTGCCAATCCGGCCTTTTTAGGGGTAGGTGACCTGGATAGTGACTTGATCCTTATCCAGCCAGCTTCCCACTCCGGTCGTATCCAGCTTCCGATTCTTCTTTTTTATTTTTTTCTTCTTTGATATTCATAATATTGCATTTGTTTGTTAGGATCATGGTCGAAACCATGATCCTTCCTCGGACTATGGTGACTTGCACCATAATCCGATTCGGCTCCAGCTGGGGCATAGCGGCCGGTACTATAGTGACTAGTACCGTAATCCGGCCCAGTACCGTAATCCGGTCCAATACCGCAATCCGGCCCAGCTGGAGCCTCTAGGGGAGTAACTTCTTCTTTAATGTCAACCTCGAACTCCCCCAATCCGAGTCGACCATCGCATCCTTCCATCTCAGCAGCATTGGGGGCGATATGCCTTCCCCCAATGCACCCGACACAACGTCGTCAACGAATTTAACAGGTTTAGGTCTTTCGCCTACTTGGGACTCGCGGTGATATCCAGGGTCACCAAGAGATCTGGGCACGCGTACCATTGTGGTGTAGTCGCTCTCAGATATTCCTTCTGAGATACGAAAACCCACGTGGGGCCCAGATGACTGACTGTCGGAGGGGGTACTCCGTCCATCTAAGTCTTGATCCGATCTGGTATCCGGCCGGCTGGATCGGTCACTTCCATCACCTTGGTCGTGACGACTTGGATGATCCATGTGCGAAACGCTCACCTTGTGTACCCGTCAGCACTGGTGGTTGCGCTCTCTTGATGGACCCTAGGGCGAAAAGTTAAAAGTCCGTCGAATAGGAATACGAGGGTTAGGACTAGGGGTAGCCCCTGGGCGAAAATCTTCATCGGGGAGCTCGATTGGCAAAATATTTGAAGTTTGTATACTGTGACGGCTGGACCGAGAATAATTGATCGGCCAGCTAAACCAAAGATAACAAAGGGGTAAACCCATTCGTGTACGTAATAGGGAATCCAATTGAAACTCCACAATCTTCCACAGTAGGCCAAAACGTTACCGCACTTTCCAATAGAGATAAAAAACCGTGTTCAAAACACGCGACTGAGTGAGTATACACAAGCAAGCGAATACCAGTCAGGGGACTGCGCTGGGTACTTTAACCTTCCCGGCAAACCAATAGCAGCAAGAGGACCTTGTTAGCCCTCTGCTGTGGACCAATGAAAGCGACTTGCGTCTTAGAAAGCGAAACGTATACTGTTTTTATCCCTATATCCAATACAACCCTTTGTGTAACCTACCCCAAATAGCCCGGCTGGATAGTTATGTGTCTTACCTGAAATAGCCCAGTCAGCTTCACCCGGATGCTCTTTTATGTGACGTACACCAAACCCAGTCAGATCGGCCGGATGCTCTTTGGTGTACTGTACACCAAACCCAGCCGGCTCGCCTGGATACTTTTTCGTGTACCACACATCAAATATCCGGCTCGACCTGGATAGCCATCCATCTAAGCTCACTTGACTGCTGGCGTTAACCCTTCCTTAGCAGCTCCGCGTCCACCTCTGGCGCCTCATCCGTCCTTCGCAAAGCTCAGCCTTCTTCGACCCTTCGCACATACACCTTCCAAACAATCCGCCCTTCGGCCATCCACCGCCTGAGGTCATCTGGCTCACCTGATCCGGACGGCCCATCTTCGACTGGCCCAATTACAAACTCCTTGATCACACCCATCTGACTTCATTCCAGGCCTGGCCCCATCCTGCCGCTGGTGGATACGCTTGGCAACCGCCATCCAGCATCTACGCCCTTGGTCCACATTTTCTGCCAATCAAAAGGCTCCCTCGGCCAGATGTATTTCATACCTTCCCGTTAATTAATTCGCAAGTCACTTCACCGCGTCTACCTTCTCGCCTTGTGGACAGCGTACGCTATATCTGGACGCGTACAACGCGCGATCCACAGCAAAATACTTACCAACGACTGAAAACCTTTTATGTTAGGCGATCTATGATACATAATTGCATCTAAAGCAACCTGCTTCTCCATCGAAATGTTTTCATATTCACAACCCATAGGCGCCCTGACGCTGTTTTCTTCTGCCATGTCTTGTTTCTCGAGCAAATTTTCAATCATCACCTGTTGATCCAGCATGTATCCATCTACATCGCTGTACGTAACTCTCATCCCCAAAAACTTAGAAACTTTTCTCCAAGATTCTTGATATCCAAACACTTCATATCCTAGCAAAATAGCATCACGCACTGCTGTTCACTTCCTGTGACAAGTAAGTCGTCCACATATACGCCAACCACAACAATATTCCCATCCATGCGCTTTTAGTACAAACACATATCCGTGCAACTCTGCACGAAACTTAAATCCAGCAACTTCTTGTGTAAAAGTCGATTCCACAAACGCTTCGCCTGCTTGAGGCTGTACAATGGTTTTCTTGAGCTTCAACGCTAGACTGTCCACTCCTTCTACTTCGAGATTCTTCAATGTCCTTGTACTTACTGTCATTCATTTAGGAATAAAGAGATAAATGTCACGCTCTTCTTCAAACGCCTTCACGTATGCGTTCGGAATGTCACCGTGTAGTGCCTTGACTTTCCACTTTCGTGCTAACGCGAGAATAGTTTTTACTGTGCCCATGTCCATAACCGCCGCAAAAGTTAACTCGTAATTCACGCAAACTTCTGTTCGTTTACCGCACGCGACCAAACGAGTCTTGTACCGTTCCAAGTTTCTATTCGTATCTGTCTTCTTCTTGAAGACCCACTTTGTATGCAATGTGTCACGTGCCTCGGTTTCACTACTATATTTTACACTTTATTTGTCTCCTGTGCCGTAATCTCGTCATCAATCGCATTTTCCATTTATCTTTGTCCGTACTCTTTATTGCTTCAATGTAATTCCTTGGATCCATTTAGGTTACCAGGATTACAACGCCGCTCTGTACATCTTCTGTTTTACCTTCCGCGATCTCGTTAGTTGTTCCTTGCTCGTCACTCGCATCTTCTTGTGTCTTGCGCGTAAAGCCACGCGTCTCGTGCCTCTCCCTTCTCCAGTCTGACTTTTTCTTGTCTTTTCTTCTTCTTGCCTGCACTTTTCTGCGCTTGCTGCACGTCCCGAGCACCATCTTCTTCTGCTTCTCCATCCATTCCATCGAGAAAAAAACAATCCTTTACTTAGGTAAAACTTTAAGCCATCAGTATCATCTTGCATTCCATTTGAAATTTCATACTGCACATCGTTATTCTCCACAATAGTTTCTTTCAATTACGGACATAATCACATCTCCAAACTTCTTCTTGGGAATGTCTACTTGCACTCCGATCGTCAACACCTTGTTGATTTTTACCACATCGAAAATACTTTCGCCTGTCTTCTGGTGCATTACAACTCTGCGACCACTGCCGTACGCTAGTCCACATCCTTTCTCCTCGAGAAAACCATAGGAGAAGATGTTACGTGACAAATTTTTCACGAAAAAAACGTTTTTAACCTTGATCAACTATTCGTTATTTCTACACTTCACAAAAATCATGATTCTTGGTGATCTTCAACTCCTTGCCGTCCACTTGGAAGCACACCCCCGACACATCATCCGAGTCCCCCAGAAAACTCAAGTTATCTGTCAGGTGCATACTGGCTCCACTATTCAGTATCCACTTCTCTTTTTTAATGTTGCCGTAATTTGTTGTGATAGTCAACAAAAAAACGCCTGTTTCTTTCTACTCGTTTGAGGGCAATTATGGTTGAAACGCCCCACTTCACTACACTGATAACACCGCCTGGACTTGTTCCTCTTGTCCAGCCCCTCAGCTACCACATGCACGCTACCATGAGTAATAATTATCGTCACACTTTCCTCATATTCCACTGCTTGCGCGAACTTGCAAAAGTCCTCCGCCTGCCGCAAATAGTCTGGCCTTGTATGGTAAAACGTTGACATCATTATCTGCCGCATCTCCGGTGCTGCGTGGTACACGATATTATTGAGTACAAGTGAGTCAGAAATTCCACCTACCGTTTCCGCTACCGCCGACAAGTACAGATAGTGCTTCGGCCAGGTACCCCGCTACTTTTCTGCGCCATACACAATTTCATTCCTTGCGCTGGCGTAATCTGTACGTGAAAAGTTGTTAGCATTTTATTCATTACGTACCATAATGCTAGTGTTTCACACAACCACGTCTCCACTTGTCTGTTATATTAACTTTCGGCCGCTCCATCTAGGTAATGCCCTTAAAGATCCACCTCAACATCCTCACTCCATTAAAAACCACACACCGCTTCTGCAATGTTGATCTGTCTGAAAAACTTCCTTTCCCATGCGTGAAAGCCAGAACCCAAACCACGATATGTCTCAGTTCCATTGAAAAAAATTATCTTTAAAGTGCATTATTTCGCACTCGGCGTCCTTACCAAAGACACCTATATGCCCGGCCCTTGTTTGAACTGGGATCTGTCGTTGATCCCCTGCATTCATCACCTTACCCATTCTACTGCGGGTAAAGATGTCTGCCCCGGCATGGCCAAGCCCTTGAAATCTCTGCTTGCCAAATCGACCCGCCAAAAAGGATCCCTTACCTTCTTGACTGCCCTCCAGCAACGCTATGACCATCTTCATATCTGTCTTCGGTGTGTGGTTAACCGTCCCTTCATCACTTCTCCTGACTCGCATCTCCTCCAGCTTTTGCAACCTGTCTGTTAGTAGCCCCAGCATTTTCGCCACTTGGCCGGACTCCACATTCTCCGGAAAGAAAATCGTCGCTTTTTCTTCACTCGCACCATCAGTCCCACTTGGGCTCATAACCTGTTGAACTGTAGCCTTGGTCGACTGTATTTTGGTATCTAGTCGAAAGGAAGCGCAAAACTGGGTCCGAGTGACTCAATTATTTGGTGGTGAAGCAGAAATTGTATACCGGTATTAATAAGAATACCGAGATGAATAATGCGACGTCAGCGGTCCTTCGTCATTAAGTTCCTTAGTTAGATATATTTCCACGTAATGTACCCAGGCCATATCTGCTCTCACTAATCTGAACGTAATCTCCACGTTCGCCTAATTGTTCTACTAGCCAGTAACGAATGCGTGCTTGATGACTTAAATAAAGTAAGCGAGAAAATTCCCTCATAAAGATCTCTTGTCGAAAAAGAGGAAAATGTAAAAGTGAGTATATTTAATTTAGACTAAAATATAGTTAGCCTGAATATATAATTTGATACTGACTATTTTTAACGTTTGGTCCAAGGCGCTACTCCAAACATAACAATTTAAGACTTGCTTATGTTAGTAGCTTCATTTTAACAACTTGTATAAGACAAATATCATCTACATACAGCTCTCGCAAGCAAACTTCATATCCCGAAGGTCATTTTTCTTTGCAAGACCAAAGTATATACCATGATTAAATATCTATTGTATAATATTATAATCTTGCGAGTTTTTGTTAGGTGACACTGTTTAAAATATTGTACTGTACTAAGTTACGTTTATATTTTATAAATTCATAATTTGATACTTGATCAATATCGACTTCTACTTTTTTCAGTATTTTTACCCACCCTCCCAAACCGATCTTTCAATTATTTGGCACAGGAGGAAGTACTATTTAATCACCGATTAGTGCGATCACTTGTGCGTGCGGGCCTAGATAAACAGCGAACTGACATCTTAGTGTCAGTCCCAGGGGAAAACTGTTCTAGGCTGTGAAGTCATTTACTTTCTTCGCGTTAAAATTGGAAGTATATTATATAAAGTTAGCATAGCCTAAAATTTACATGTTTAATTTCGCATACCTGGAATTTCATTTCGATCCCCCACTGAAGTCACATCGAAAAATTCCAACACTCCACCCGGGAGGAGTATATATTAAATACATCCGTTTCAACCTTCCATTTCCAGTACACGTGCATAGTTCACAAGTTCTTTTAAAGAGAGAAACCATTCATTTCAGAACAATTCGAGCTCGAAATTCCATAATCCTTAGTGCCTGTAAAGCCTTTGTTAGTAGCTCAGTTATCATCTCCCCGCTCGCCACATGATCCGGCTTTACAATTCCCTTTTTCGTAAATCCTTTACAGCTTCACAACCGCGTGCTTCGTGCTGGCTGCACTCGCTTTACTTTGTAACTACTTGATAGCCGCTTTATTATTGATCTCAAAACAATGGAAGTTTTTGACTTTCTTCAACCAATTCTTTGAGTCACAGAACCTCTCTCCCTCAGACCACAGCGGCTACAAATTCTGGTTCCGCAGTTGACAGTGCCAATATACCTTATTTTTGCAGTGCCTACCTGCAACAATTGCATCCACACTTGTAATATTTGCGCTGATGTTATTCCTGTCATCTCTATCTGTAGGAAATCCGCGTCGCTATAGCTGACAATCCTCAACGGTAACTTGCTTCCACTATCGGACTTCATAATCAATTTCATTTTTGTCCTTTTCAGATACCTCGTCACACGTTTCGCCAGCTTGTAGTCAGCTAGAGTTGGCGCATGAGAATGGCGAAGTGCCCGATGTATAGCAAACGAGATGTGGTCTCTAGCATCGCGATATCTATAATAAACTTCCGACTAAGTTGAAAGCTCTGATATACAATTGGAGGACGGTTTGAACAAAGTGTTGCAAATGAAAACAAACGGCGAAACACCCATTTGATTTCGGTTGCAACGCTTCCTTCAAACCGCCCTCCAATTGTATATCAGTTGTGGGTGTCATGACCACATTTGCATTTATCAGTCTATGTTTGTCATGTATTTATTAGTCCATGTTTGTCATGCATTTCCATGATCGTTGATTGTAAATTAATCGTGTACCACGATCCTGGTCCCTTCTTTGACCCTCATATCTAGAATTCCCCCCGGGTGATTGATTACGGTACTACCCATACTCAGATTATCGATCATATACCGCGGCTCATAATTCGTGAAACAAAAGTAAAATTGAGACTTTTCGGCCGCTACTAGGCCGATTTAGCTACTGTTTAGATTTGTTGTATAGAAAGTAGAGAGAAATACGAGGTATGTGTAATTAATCCCGATTTCGTGACCGTTCGACGCGCTTACATACAAGGACCTGTTTGGGCTCCGGCTCACAAATGATGAAACAAAACTCATACAATTTTTAAGTCAAATAATGAATGTATTATTTTTTAGAGTGATGGTCGCCATTATTGACTGAATTTTAGTATTCAATTGAGGGCACCGTACAATCTCTGCGACCACAACGAATTTAGAGAGCACAGAATAAAGAAATGGATATGTATAGTATAATTAAAGGTGTTCATATGTGGAGACCTTGGAAAGCTGGACCAAGAGCAGGCCAGAGAGTGTGACAAAATCCCAGATCAGGACGAAAAAAAAAGATGCTGGATTCACTGCTCCACCATTTTCATGAAAGCCTTTAAGGAGACCACAAGGCGTAGGACGTACCTATCAAAACGTACGACAGTACTTTCATTTCCAATTCTATGTAGGTCGATATTGTTGATTGTTAAACGAGAAAAGGACGACCCGACAACTTATCATTTTCAAGGGATCGCAATGGATCATATACCTTCTTCGCCCAATCCTTTCACAGGAAATACGGAGCTTTTGAGTAGGACGGACCTATTTACGAGGTTGGTGATTACCAAAGTCAGATCTTCTCGTACAGTCCATATGGTGGCCGGGAATTATGAAGAATGTGTATTTCGGAGATTTGGTGCAAGCAAGTCATTCGACATGATCCGGAACCGGGATTTGTGGCAAATGTATAATTTGAACAATGATCCACGAAAACAACGAGATATCTGTTTCCACGCTGTCTCTAGGCGTTATAGGACCTTTTAAATTACTGCTCCCCAGCTCTGTCAATTGGTGTATTCTGGCCTGTTTTTTTAGTGAATGTATCGACTTTGCAGATTTGCCGTCTGCGCATGTCATTCGGAATATGCTTTGATAGACTCTTCGTGACGGCAGTTGACGCTGATGCGCTCATTGGTCAACTCAAAAAAAGGGAAGACCTCCAAACAAGGCCCTACCGAGATTTGAACCCGGATCGCTGGATTCAGAGTCCAGAGTGCTAACGATTTCACCATAAGACCAGCACTAATAACACACTACCCAAACATAAATCGCACGCTGTTCTTGCAATTTCTGCTCAGCACGCATAGTTATAACGACCCAGCACGCAATCTGTCTTATTTAGATAGCTCCTACCGGGATTTGAACCCGGATCAGCGTCCAGAGTGTGTGGTAAAGCGATCGGAAAATATTGGGACTGAAGTGGACCACACATGGCCGTTGATTGGTGACGATAGAACACCCATCAACATATGACGGTTGATGGGTGGGAAAAGGCTGATCACAGTAAAAGGAAAAGGTGGCGGACAACGGATATTCACGATGTGGAGAAATCAGCCAAGTACTGTCGTTAAGCCCAGTCCCAGACACTGATGGAACGATGGAGATCACGATCACGATCGTTATTACAGTTACTGAGTGGAGTTCCCGTGGATGTAATGTGAGAAGAGTAACTGTTGACATGACGTGTCAAGGGCAGGCGACCAGCCGATCTCTGAATGGTATAGTGGTTGAAGTTGATCATGACACGAAGTTACGGCCTGATCAGCCTATTATGCCCGAGCAATGAAGATTAGATGTGGAATGAAGTCGGGCATGTGGAGTGACAGGTTGTGTGAGTGATGAGAACCTTTGGTTGGTCCGAAGATGACGTGGCAAGGCCTGATCAGGCCTGATCAGCCGAGATCGGTGTTATATGGTTGTCCTGACGGGGTATAAAGGTCGGAAGTATGGTTTAGAAGATGAATTGAGTCGTGATGATGATGACCCAGAGCGTTCCCGAGGTGATCAAGGGCTGATCAGCCTGATCACCACCTGATCACTCGGTCGATCACTATGCCGATCGTGATCAGGGCTGATCAGCCTCTGATCAGCGTTCAGATGCAAGGGCAAGTAAGTTCTCGGTTTGGCCGGACTGTATACGAAGTGGACAAGTGCTGAAGAGCGGGTCTCAAGTGGTTTCAAGGTCGTTTGTTGAAGATCGGGATGGGTTGAAGATCTTTCGAAGAGTCGGGTCGTGATCAGGGCAGAAGTGGTACAGATCAGCTTGAAGGTGCAGCCAGGATGGGCAAGAGGGTGTTACGCAACCGTGCGACGAAGTAAATAGGTTCGAAGTATAGGTCAGGCATGAGTTGATGTATGGTACACAGGTATAGGACATTGCATATATAATAACAGGTTTTGATTTTCCCCCTAAAGCAAAGAGTCGCTCCGCCACGTGTGCGGTCATTGGGAGCACAGGGTTGATTAGTCCCCTCTTGCTCAACTATTTCCCGGTTAAGACGCGCTTCGACGCATTTTGGCTTACCGGAAGACCCCCGACGGGTTTGTTTTAGGTGATCGAACCTCACCCTCAACGCGCACGTGTTTGGAACACGTTAATAATATTGGTAAAGGTTTTGTGGAGATAACGTTTGTGGATTACTGTGGAAGATCGTGGATTGATCGCGCTTTCTTGGTTTCGTATTATCTCTCTCTCATTGGCTGGCCTGATCAGACGAACTTTCCTGATCAGTGCCTAGATACTGATTAAGTATCGACCCCAACCCGTTCTCCGGTGAAGATTTCCACCCGAGGACACCCCCCGTCTCGAGAAGGTCATCCCCTCCGACCTGATCAAGATCATCGTTTTCGTCACCGAGTCCACCTAAGTGAGTGTAACCACCCCCGATCAACGGGTACACAAGGTGAGATGAAGTTAAACATAGATCCTGACGCGCATGAAGACCGGCCAGATGACCGGGAGGATCAGATCAGTCACCACAATGGTGATTCATCTGATTCCGATGCTGATCAGGATCGACGGAGTACCCCCTCCGATAGTTGGTCGTCCGGGCCAGTGGGTATCCGGATTCCACCCAAGACTTCGGTCATGGATTTGGAAATCGGCTCCACCACAATGGTGCGCGTGCCCGGATCACTTGGTGACTCAGGATATCACCGTGATTCCTTTGATGATGAAAAAGATGTGAAAATCAAAGTGGAGGAAACTTTTTCGGGTGTATTGGAGGAAGGCGTATCGCCTCCGATGCTGTCCATTTCTAAAGGAAGCGATGATCGACCTGGTTTGGTGGAGTGCCAGGTCGAGATTAAAGATGAAATAACTCCCCACATGGCCCCGATCGGGGCCGATCTGGGTTATAGTAAAGTTGACTATAACCCAGGAAAGGATCGAGGTGTTAACCTTGATCCTATGCATAAGAAGAAAATGGAAAAAGACAGAAAAAACATGGGGGCGGATCATTGCGATCCACCTAAAAAAATATGTGAAACCTAAACCGAAGATCTTCGAGGAAGACGAAGAGAAGATCGAACCAGCCGAGAAGACCACTGTCCAAGATGTGGAACGACTGTTCTATCTTCGAGAGTTTCACAAGTTCCTGGCTACCAACCGAGTGATGAAGATCATTAAACCTAAGATCATCGGGAAGCTTGAAGGTCGAGCGACCCGGCCGGTGATCACAGGCAGTCAACTTGATCTGATCAGGAACCTCTTGGCGCAGATCGACGAGGTTGGCTTCACTACTGGTGCCTTCGACGCGAATATGCTATTCGATCTGGATCAAGAGACGATCAGAGAAGCTATGACCACCCTGTATGATCACCTTGCCTCGTTACTAGGGGCGAACCCAGTGGTTCAGTCGCCGATCGCGGATCCTTCGCACCGATCACAGTTGGTTGAGTATCCTATGGATATTGAGTCGATATATCAATCGTCATCACAATCTGGAGCGGCCTCCACCGACTCCTCGGTTGGGATCACACGTATGACGTTGGGCCCGAAAGGGATCCAGCAGATCGACCCCAAGATCGAGTCGCAGAACAGGAAGAGAAAGCCTGAACCTGGTAGAGTCGGATCGGACGATAGTTTCGAAGATGCTCAGGAAGTGCCACAGGCCAATCCGACCTCCAACACTGGTCATACCAACATGCCGGAGGTCCCAGAGCAATTAAAAGCCATGTTCGCGACTATGATGAACCGATTTGCGGGTGAACAATATGGATTGCCTCAGTACACACCTGGACAAGGACAACCATGGCGATCAGCACCGAACATGAATCAGTCCGCTGAGAAACCGGTCAAGAGACCCGTGGACGTGGAGATGGAATCAGTCCGATCAGCCGGAATTGTTCGTTCGATATGCCAGGCCGATCACCAAGATCGATTTCACCGATCACCCCCACGGAGTGATGTGGACATGGAGTCAGAAGGCGAGATCAGTCAACATTTCGATCCAGATGATCTGGACATTGAGATGCCTCGTAGAGCGAATATGGCCTCCGCGCAGGCATTTGACAGTGAATCCGGAACGATCACCCGAGTGCGAATGTCTGCGATCTCGGAATTGAAAGATTTCACCGGCAAAGATATGGATGACGATCAGGCCAGAGCTTGGTTAAGCCGGACTAAGTCAGCTTTTCTGAGGGACAAGACACCGGAAGCTGAAAGATGCCTGATCTTCGCTGATCTAATGAAAGGTCCGGCCAAGAACTGGCTTAAACAGCTGAGTCGAGAAGTGCGTCTGAAGTGGCCTCGTTTGTGTGAAGAGTTTGAAGAACAATATTGCAATTCGGGGTGTCTGTCGCTAGACAGTACTACCACATGAAGAAAAGATCCGACGAGACGCCGATCGAGTACTTACATCGGTTGAATGTTGCTGGTCTACGCGCGAAAATGCCGATCAAGGACCCACGACACCCGGACATAGCCCGTGAACATGTCGAACACTTCATTGGGACTCTGGATAATCGCGATCTGGCTGATCAGCTAACCCTGCTCCGTATAAAGGACTCAGAACAACTGGAACTGACTCTGAGGACGCTGCAGCGGGCCAAGAGTCGACAGCCCAAGGTCGAGGTAGGATCGAACCGGTACCGGTCCAAGCCACACCCTGATCAGGGCAAGATACCGGCAGCCCGACCAGCCAGAGCGATTCGAATGATCGCGAAGGAATCAGACAGTTCGGGTTCTGAAGAAGAAAGTGGCCAGTCGAGTCTGAGCTCGGACGAAGAACAGTACCGTCATGTCTTTACGACGGAGCCAGTGTATCGCCCGAGATCATCGACTAATGGCATGGACGGACGGAAACCTGGTGGTATTCAACCTGATCAGGACCGATCTCGTAAGAAATGTGTGCATTGTGGGTCGACCAAACATGGAGATCGTGATTGTTGGAAAAGAATTACGTGTGGAAAATGTGATCGTAAAGGTCACCCTTCTGATCATTGTTTTTTCGTGTGCAAGACCTGTGGGAAGCTTCATGACGCCGGCGCCTGCCCTATTGAAGATTTTTTTAATCTGATGCGCAAGTGGTATGTGCCGACTAAACATGCTGGTATGCTTCCACCAGATGTTGAGAAGATGTTAAACTAGATCGCTCGCCAGGTTGGAATCTGGTTCGAGCCGAGCGATCTATGTTCTGCATTTATGCATATGTCGGTAGCGGAGATAAGTTTGAGGAAAAGAAGATAACCGACAATACATGTTCTAATTCAAATTGCATCGATCGGTGTCCGATCTACAGTCTCAGAGTGGATGAATATTCCCGATCGGACGTGATCATGGAGTTGGATCTACTGCCCGGTGAATCCCGAGGATACTGGAAGTATCACTCTCCCGACAAGTGGTTTAAACAGGCTAAAGCTAATGGAAAGATCAACAATGAAAAAGCCACTATTTTATTTGACTCTGGAGCAGAAGTCTCGATCATCGACTCCGCCTTTGCTCGTAAGGTGGGATGTCGTATAGACAGTACCCAGAGGCAAGAATGTGTTGGGATCGGCGAGAGTTCATATATGACGGAAGGACGATCACGTGTGAAGATCACCCTGGCAGGATCCCTGGTCTACTATTTTAATGCTTGGGTTGGCCGGTTAGCCGGTCAAGACGCGATATTGGGGATGGGTTTTATGGTACCAGCCGGTATACGACTTGACCTGTCTCATGGTACCCTGACTCTGCCGGATGAAGTGCAGATTCAGTTACCTGGCCGACGACCTTTGTATGGTACCCATGTACGGATGTTAAAAATGGGTCAGTACGAGAACATTGGGGTGTCCCGATCAGTCGATGTCATGATTCGGTCGAGTGACCGGCAACAGAAATTGTGGCTGACCCGTGGCGAACGATGGGTACCAACGTTCGTTAAAGGTATCGGCCGATCAAGCTATATCAGGGTCACAAATATATCCGATCAGCCGCTGATCATCCACGAAGACATGATCTTAGGGATGTGGTTACCTGAAGGGAAAGTACCTCGACAGATCGGATATGTTTCAGTGGGATCACGAAGATACATTGAATGGCAGAATCTGGCTTATCAAGCCACCACGGACATGATCAGTGACGAAGACTTAGTGGATGAAGATACCTCACCTATGGTCGAGAAGCCGGAGTATTCTACGCCGACCAAGCTGCTGATCAGGAGGCCACCGATCGAAGCGACAAGGGAAGGCCGGGTCAAAGAAGGTCCACAGATATTGAGTATAATTAGGCCCGGCTCACCGAAAACAACGGATCCAGATAGCGGAAATGACAGTGAGGAGTTCAAGAATGATCATGAGAAGGAAAAGGAAGATGAACCAGCCGAAGTCATTACAGAGGAGGGTGAGCCCGAAGTAAACCATCAGTCGAGTGACGTACAAGGAGCGACTCAAGATGACGCCGATCAGAAAAAGGCAGATCAGGTGGACGAGCAAGTGTATATACACGAAGGTGGCGATCAGTATATTGAAGGTATCGAGAAGCAGATGGCCGTTTTACCGGAAGTATCGCCCAATATGCCAGAAGTCACCATGGAAGATCTACAGGTCGGTGATCCCGAAGTGAACACGCCCGAGCAGATCGATCAGCTAAAGAAGATCATCTGGAAAAGGCGCCACTTACTGATGGGGAAAGGTAACGCCCTACCCCCAGCCGCATTCGGAGCTGTTTGTGATATAGACGTGGGAAATGCGAGGCCGATCGCTCAGCGTTGTCGTAAAGTTGCACCTCAATATCGGGAAAAGTTATCCGATTTGATCAAGGGTTTGCTGAGTACAAAGATCATCCGACCATCAACATCGCAGTGGGCATCACCGATCGTGATCGTGATTAAGAAGAATGGGGTCGATATTCGATTGTGTATCGACTATAGAATGGTGAATCGCCTCACGAAGTTGATGGTCTACCCGATGCCCCTGATCAATGATTTATTAGAAGATCTGGATAAAGTTTTATGGTTTTGTTCGCTGGATATGGCTAGTGGTTTCTGGGTGGTTTCGATGACTGATCGTGCTCGAGAGATCTCGGCTTTCGTTACACCTTTCGGACTTTCGAATGGAATCGGATGCCGTTTGGATTAAAGAATGCCCACAGATCTACCAGAGGCTGATCGACAATGCTCTCTTTGGGTATTTCCAGATCAGTGCTGATCGGGAAGCCACTGATCTACATGATGTGTTTACGGAAGGTGAGCCAGACCAAGATCAGGGCCGATCAGTGTTGGGAAGGCGATCATACATAGATGATATCTTGGTCACGGCAACATCCTGGGATATGCTATGCGATAAGGTCGAACGACTCCTAGACACCTGCGAGCGCTGGAATTTGTCGATCAGTGTGGTCAAGAGCTTCTGGGGTCAACCCAAGGTCGCTTACCTCGGCCATAACGTATCGATCCAAGGATTGGAAGCAAACCCGAAAGATCTGGCTGCTCTCAGCAACTTACCTTTCCCCCGATCACTGAAGGCCATGCAATCCTTCCTCGGATCTCTAAATTATTATAGCAGATTCATCGAAGACGTCTCGATTTACGCCGCTATACTATATGAACTGAAGGAAGTTGATTATCATGGACTACGAGAACGTGATCGGGTAGGAGGATCACCAATTGAGACTGATCACGAAGTTGGAGTTACTGAAGCGGATCTCATGACTGGATAATTGATCGATCGAACTGTGCCAGGGTCAGAGGACCATATGAAGCGAGCTATGGTAGCTTTCAGTATGTTGAGTGCGAAGATGATCTCGACACCGATACTGAAACATTTCGATCCGGAGAAGATTCCCGTGGTGATCCTATATGCCAGTAAATGGGCAATATCGGCCGCACTGGTCCAAGATCACGATGGAGTTTATTGCCCGGTGACGTTCACAAGCCGAACATTAAAACCGAACGAAGTTAACTATGGTATTGTGGATAAGGAAGTGCTAGCATTATTACATGTGTTGGATGTTTGCTACTCTATGCTGGTAACTAGACCAATTAAGGTACTATCCAAGCGATCTAGTTTGGCGTGGTTACTATCCGCGAGTGGTTTAGATGGAAGACTGGGGCGATGGGCAGCGGTGCTATCTCAGTGGACTTTGGAGATCATTAAGTGCACCAAGGGCGAAGAAGAAATTCTTGGAACGCTGGCAGCCAGCATCACGCCCCGATCAGAAGTCGATGAAGCCCTGATCGAGGTCGCTCCTCGGAAGCAACCACGTGAATCGATCACTATACCCCCACCGATCGTCGGCTCGGAGGAAGATCTGATCGTTGTAAGTTTCGACGGATCAGCGAGTGTGAAGAAAGGCGTAGGGGCGTATAGCGCGTTGTTATGGAAACTGCCTGAATGGACTGTTATATCGGCCGGTTCAGATTATACTCCAGGTATCACAGTCAATGAGGCTGAATATCGTGGTCTGCTGCTAGATTTGGATCTCTTGCAAGAGCAAAAGATCGGAAGAGTAATCATATGCGGAGATTCAAACCTGGTGATTCGGCAGATCACTGGAGAGATCGACTGTAAAGCGCCGCGTTTGAAACTACTGAATGATCGCGTTATGAAAGCTTTACGTGGGTGGCCAAGACATGATCTTTTGCATGTGAAACGTGATTGGAATCGGAGTGCAGATCACTTAGCCACTATGGCTATGCGTGATCAGGCCGGATCGATAGTCACTGATCAAGCGTTGTTGGAAGAACTGGTGGAGATCAATAGGCTGCCTGAGCTGATCCGTGTGGAAGATGAAAAGGAAGCAGCCCAGATCTTGATTACGACGAGATCACGAACCAGATCACCACCCAACAGATCACCCTCTCGCGAAAGCCTGACAGAGGAAATAGTACAAGAGATGCGGATCGAAAGAATTCTCAAGGCTCAAGACGAGAAAAAATGGATCGGTGATTTGAAGGCGTTTCTAAAGGGTGATCTGGAGAAGCTGAGCCAGAGTGAGGCAAAAGATTGTGCCAAGATCGCGTCTAACTACGAGATCGACGAAAATGATCTATTTTTTTACTATGTACAAGCTGATCAGACCGATGCGGATTTGGATCGATCGGCCAGACTCGTGATCCCGGAGACTTTACAAGCTGATATCTTACACCATTATCATGTTAGTTTGGAGGGTGGCCACCAGGGCGTAGGACGAACGTATCACAGGATCCGTAAACATTTCCATTGGAGAGGATTATATCGAAGTATACAAAATTTTGTTGGGACATGTACGGATTGCGAAACTGGAAAAGGTATGCCAAACATCCGGGGAAGATCACCTGGAAATATCCAGGCGACCTACCCTTTCCAAGTGATAGCGATGGATCATATACCGTCCCTCCCCAAATCGTTCAAGGGCAATACCGAGTTGTTGATCTGGACTGATCTGTTCACGGGATTGGTGATCGCGAAAGCGGGATCTACACGAACGGCTCAACAAGTCGCTTGCAGTTACGAAGAATGTGTTTTTCGACGGTTTGGAGCCAGTGAAGTGATCAGGCATGATCGTGAACCAGGTTTTATGGCCGAAGTGTTCCGATCATTTAATCAGATGCTTGGCCAGAAACAGAGCGCGACCATGGCGTATCGTCCACAGGCGAATGGTAAAGCCGAACGGATGGTACAAACGTTGACTAGAGCTATCAAGATGTATGTCGCAGACTCCGCGCAACAAGATTGGGATGAATATGCGGAGAGACTGGTGTTTGCATTGAATTCCTCGTTTGATCGGATCAGGGGAGATACTCCATTCTATCTGGCATATGGTTGGGACCCCCGATCTACCATCGAGTCGGTGATCCCTGTTGGTTGCACACGAGGTCGAGATCGCGAAGCTCGTCGATGGCGTATGGGACTCCAACGTCACTACCAACAGGCGCGGGAACAAGTCAACGAACGATTGCGAAGGGCCATCCAAGAAAGAGCTGATCGGAACAATGATCAGGCCGATTCGGATAATATCGAGCCAGGATCAAGAGTTTGGCTTTACTTGGATCGCGTGAAAGAAGGATATGCCAAGAAGTTACCGCATCTGTGGCATGGACCGTTCCGTATAGCCGAACTAATCGGTGATCATGCCGTTCGGCTGATTACTGCAGGTACCAATAATGGAATCTTCCCAATTGTCCACTTGTCGAAGTTGAAACTGGTCCGAGAATACCCTGATCGGCCTAAAACCAGGCTGTCATTCGATGATCAGCCAAGGTTTGATTTTGACGAAGCTCTCTTACCCGAAGATAGTTGGGAAAGAGCGTTGGACCCGAACGAATTCGAGGTGGAGAAGGTTTTGGATACCCGATCAGGCAAGAAGACCCGATTTGGCCGAACCCACCGTGAATACTTGGTTCGTTGGAAAGGTTATGACGATCCCGAGTGGATAAATGAGCGTGATCTGAACTGTGGAGCTTTATTGAGAGAAGTTGAACGTGATCGGGTAAGAAGGAATCGATTTGAAGAGATGCAAACCCACGAAGAGGGTAACCAGGAATCTCAATAGCCTGGATTGACACGTTGTGACTGATCAGCCAAATATGATGATCGGGCAAGTGGAGATCAGGGCAGTTGGACTGGTTTGGAAGAAACGGATGCATATACATACATATATTACTCAAGAATTATACCTGTACGCATGAGAGTGATCGACATACAAGATGGAAGCGATAATGAGATATGAACAAGATGTACGAAAGTGGAACGAGAAGATCATCAAGGAATGTCGTGATATATTAAGTGATTATGGAAAACGAATTAAAAGTTGGTTATCACGACGATCACAGGCCATATTTAGTGCGCAGGCGAGAAACCTTGTACCCTGGATGATCCATGGGACTCGATCGGAACTGGTTTCGCCAAGGTTCATGCTGATCGGTCCAGAGTAAGCAATCACGCAGTGTGGCGACCGGAGTTATGTGCCCATAACCGGGATACCAATCCCCGCCGTCAGCCTTGAGTCCTCGCGATCCCGCTCGACGAACAGGTAAATGCAGGACGCCAGGGAACAGGAAAACGTCCAGATCACATTCGCCGTGCAGGATTCCGTTGACGATATAATCGCAGATCGTGGCCCAAGCAGCCCCGGCTTTGGTGCGTCGACGCTTGCGAGCATGATGGTAATGCTCGATCCACGCGTCCTTGCGCATCGCCGTCGTGATCGGGAAATGGTGAGTCGCCTCCCATATCGCTTGCACGTGCTCCTGGTAATATAAAGCCAAGCGTCCCTGCATCTCGACAAACCAAGGGCGATCAGGAAACACCAGCTCGGGCATGGGTGTCAGGAGGACATCCCAGGGTGCTGAATCGATCAGAAGTTCGATAGCACCTCTGGTCAGCAACCTTGGGTGCCACTGCTTGTCTTTGGGTGCCGGCGATCTGGTCGGAAAGATCCAGTCTGGCGGGCGGGACCACAAGCGAGGGACGAGTTTCTGCCGCACTTCAAGAACCCGAGGCGTCAGATCCCAGACCTGATCAGCACTCCAAGGTTTCCGTGTTGCCATATGGGCAGAAGTCGGCTTGCCCTCCATGACGACATACAGATCCATGAACCTTTGGTTCGGATTGTAACTGTAATCATCTTCTCCGACCGACGATTGTTGCGCCGGGATGAAAACGCCCGTGAAATTGAGCGGCGGGGCGGTCGCTGTCCTAGTGGCCGCTGGAGGAATGTCAGGATCAGCTTGAGCCGGTTGTTCCTCCTCGAGATCATCGTCATCGTCGCCATCTGACTCCAGCAAAGTAACGGCCTGGGCCAACGAATTTACGCCTGAATAACTTGGTGCTTGCGTACGGCGATCAGTGCTGCGCGATCGGGACAAAACAGACAACGTCCTCTCGTCCAAATCAGTCGATTCATCATCCGAGTCGATCACAAGACGTGATCGCTTCGCGGGAATCATCTTTTGCTTCGACGAGCTGGTCTGCTTACGCTTCCCAGAACTTGAGGTCGAAGGTGCTGATCTTGGAGTCGCCGGTGAACGAGATTGAAATGACGCAGGAGCTTTTGAAGTGCTGATCACGGGCTGATCAGCACTACGGACAGGCAAAGAAGCGACCGAGGACGCGGGTGAAGGCGAGGCAGACTCTGGAGACTGTGGCGGTGTTCCAGATGAAGCAAATGAGCTGATCAGCCCAGGAAGCCGTTGCAAGGCCGTCCGAACTGACCCCGAACCGGTGTCCGGTTTGGTCCACCTATCCATAGTCTGCACCGCGAGGTTTTTCAGGTCAGCGTTATGCTGAAGCCAGGCGCGATCATCGAGCTCTAGGGTTTCAAGTTTAACCCGAGCAAGATTAAGCTCGCGCCGGCAATCTTCAGCCACTTTCCGACTCTCGCACAACCTTTTCTGTATGTCGGCGCGGCCGATGCGAGAATCGGAAAGTTGCTTGGCCAAGAGCTTGACCTGCTCATCCGAATAGTGAGCCTCGACCTCCCGACGCTCTACATCCTCGGCGGTGCGGATCTTGTCGTGCAGCAGCTGATCACGGTCGAGACGGTGATCATCGATGCGTTGCAGATGATCTACCATCTCGACCATCGAATCCTTCATTGCCTCAATACGTTCATCTGGAAATAAACATGGAGAGTCAAATACGGATTACAGAAGAAGTGAATGAGATGAACGTACCCTGATCGCGGATGGTGATAGTCAGCGAGTCGATCAGCGACTGTAAGGAGGCGACGGTGTCCGAAGGCTTGGAAAGTCGCAGAGCAGCGAGGTCAGCCGACAACTGATCACGCTCCATCGTCAGACCCTGAACGCGATCAGTCATGTCTCGCAGGTCTTGGCCAAGCCGGTCATGATCTTGGCCAAGCCGGTCATGATCTAGCCGGAGAGTCGATAGCTGGGCAGCCAGATCAGCGGAATCATGTGCCGAGGAATTAGCCGCGGTCCGACGGTGGGATAACTCAGCGGTAAGTGCCCGGTTGATATCGTACAGAGAAACCAACTCGGGAATTGCACTTCGGAGTTCCGACCGTAGCCGACAAGCCTCCACGGGCCCCAACGTGAATGGACCCGATCCATCTATCAGGCGAGCGAGCTGCTCCAAGGAACGGAGAGGGCGATCTGATGGAGGTCGAGCGGGAGGATTCCAAGACGGTCGATACGAAGCGAGAGCCGTTGTTGGACGGATGAGGCTGGTCGTGATCGGCGCCGAAGTCGTGATCGGGGCGATCGCGGGAGTAGTCGAGCTGGAAACGGAAGGCGAAGAAGCGATCGGGCGGGCAGCCGAAGAAGACGAAGAAGGAAGAGAAGATTGGCTCGCGTCGGCCATGGTGATCGCCAGAGAGGAAGTTTAAAAGTGAGTGAGTCGAACTGCAGTCGTTGTGCGGCTGCAGGTAGTCTCAGGGGCGGCTGTGGTAAAGCGATCGGAAAATATTGGGACTGAAGTGGACCACACATGGCCGTTGATTGGTGACGATAGAACACCCATCAACATATGACGGTTGATGGGTGGGAAAAGGCTGATCACAGTAAAAGGAAAAGGTGGCGGACAACGGATATTCACGATGTGAAGAAATCAGCCAAGTACTGTCGTTAAGCCCAGTCCCAGACACTGATGGAACGATGGAGATCACGATCACGATCGTTATTACAGTTACTGAGTGGAGTTCCCGTGGATGTAATGTGAGAAGAGTAACTGTTGACATGACGTGTCAAGGGCAGGCGACCAGCCGATCTCTGAAATGGTATAGTGGTTGAAGTTGATCATGACACGAAGTTACGGCCTGATCAGCCTATTATGCCCGAGCAATGAAGATTAGATGTGGAATGAAGTCGGGCATGTGGAGTGACAGGTTGTGTGAGTGATGAGAACCTTTGGTTGGTCCGAAGATGACGTGGCAGGGCCTGATCAGGCCTGATCAGCCGAGATCGGTGTTATATGGTTGTCCTGGCGGGGTATAAAGGTCGGA
>MIQA02020016.1:0-14453 GCA_001887855.2 Sclerospora graminicola
TGGTGATCCGGCTAATCACGGGAGAAATAGATTGCAAGGCGCCCCGGCTGAGACTTTTGAACGATCGGGTTATTTCCGCCCTGCGGAAATGGCCAGAACATGAATTATTACATGTCGAACGGGACTGGAATAAGAGTGCAGATCACTTGGCTACGCTAGCCATGCGCGACCAAGTTGGTATCACGGTTCCCGATCCAGGTTTGTTATCGGATCTGGCAGAGATCAATAGGCTGCCCAAACTTATCCATCCGGCCAACATGGAGGAGGTAACCCGAGTGAACGCCGTCACCCGGTCGCAAAAGCACCGTTCTTCAGCCACTGGCTCACCATCTCCGGAAGCAACGAGTGAGGGGATAGTGCAGCAGTTACGGGCAGAGCGGATTATCCAAGCGCAGGACGAAGAGGAGTGGATAGTGGATCTCAAGGCGTACCTGAAAGGGGAAGTGAATAAACTGAGCGCTGAACAAGCTAAAGAATGCTTTAAACTAGCCCGAGACTACGAAGTGGATGAAAACGGGTTGTTGTTTTTCTACCGAGATGCTGACCAGCCCGAAATCGAGAGGGATAAATCCGCTCGGCTGGTCGTACCTTGTCGCGAAAGCAACATCTTACGCGTCTCCACCTGCCGCAAGGCGGGTGCCCAAGAAGAAGTTCAATGACCTCTTCGGCGAGTCATCTGACTCCGAGAATGAGGGCGAGGACGATACCGTCCCTGTCAACAACTCTAGTGAGGTTAAGCCCGCTAGAACTGCTTCGCCGTTAAGTGATGGCGAAGTGGACTCTGACGCCGTCGATTACGACAGCGACAACTCAATGAAGCGGTGGTATGAGGAGCGTAGAGCTCCTCCTGGTCCTCGTCATTCGCCAGGTCGTAGCGAAGACGACTTTGAGGTGACAGGTGGTGCTCCACCTGCCAAGAAACAACGTGCAGAAGCGGCTTACGCTGCTCCTGATTCACTGTAACGTGTGGAACGTCATGTTCCGTACGAAGTGGGGTTCTGGACCCCAGCATGGACGCTTGCCATCGGAAGTGGTGGTCACGTCAAACGCGATTGTCAATATCCATTGTTTGACATCAATGCGCTTGATGATTGCGAGGACCTTCGCAATCGTCATTTTGATCGTAGTACTGACGATAGACGTCGGTACTTCATCGACCTTTTCTTCCAAGCTCGTTATTACACGAACCGGAAAGGGTCGCAAAAGAATAAGGACGACAAAGACGCCCTTACTCAGAGTTGGAATGCCTTTGTTGACAATTACAACAAAGGTCCCGACGAGTATGTGAAGAAGGTTCACGTAAACCGCGAGCGCTTCTTAAAGTACTCACGCACAGGTAAAATGGAGTTTATCCATTTCACTTGCATCAGAGAGGGATTCTCTTGCGGGGTTCCTTCGAACGTGAAGTGTCCGTGTTGTCCCGCAGGAGCTCCTCGTCTAACCGAAAAGGAGCTGAGAGGGTACCGAGGTTTCTCAGTACCCGCTAATGTTAAGAGTCTTATCGATGCTCTTAAAGCATCGATATCTAATACCGAAGCTTTGCAGCCGCCGACACCTAGTGTTGGCGTGCCGCCCACATCAACACCTAGTGTTGACGCTTCTTTTGAGTTCGAGGAGAAGTATCCTTCTCAAACTCACGCAGGAGGTCAGGGGCATCCGCCCTCAGCACCTCAATCGGTTCCCAAGAGTCAAACTCTTGGGAATATCCCAACCAACGCACCAAGTACTCGGTACGCTGCCCCTTCTTATAGGGAACCGAGCGCTTCGAAAGTAAGCGCTCGAGAATGTAACGCTTGTTCCCCTGACTGTCAATCAGGGGCGGCGGGGGCTGATAATTCCCTCGGCGTTGTTGTTGCGGAGCATGGTTATCAGCTCCGCAAGCTTGAGAAGCACTGTAACGCTTTGAGCGAGGACATGTGCCACTCGATGAAAACGTATCGTTATCATCGGGACGAGATTCGCGACATTCTAGACGCGCATGTCGTGATGCAGAAGAAGAATGATCTTCTGATGATCGAGATTGATCGTCTAAAGTCGGAGATGGAAACCCTCCAGACTTCCCACCATCGGTTGGAGACCGATTACAAGTCTCTTTTGGGAGACTTAAAGAAGCACGGCATTCGCCGTGGCGATGCGTCTCGTCCGAAGACGTAGACGATCGGTACGGTTTGAGCCTCCCAACGTAAAACGTTGGATGGAGGCGCATGGCCGCGGGAATGTCTAAAGTGTAGGCATTCCCCTTAACACCTTGGACCTTAAAGGGCCCAATGAACTTAGGGAGCAACTTCCGTGTAGGGAAGTTGCTAATTGCATGTGTAGGCAGATTAGTTGTAGATAACATAACTAATTCACCTTTTTGAAAGGAATTTGTGTTCTTCCTTCCGTTCTTATCTGCATTCTGCTTCTGCTTGTCAAAAGCGGAAGCAAGCGCGTCTTTTACATAGCGTATTACAGCTTGACGCTGTAATACGAATTCATCTACTGCTTTATTGGCAGTAGATGGGTTGTTTTCATTGTCTGCAGCCATTGCTGCCGACACATATTCCGCATAAGCGGCTTCGGTTTCCGAAACTGCTTGAGTTTCTTCTGTGGTAACAGTAGAAGACTCATCAGTTTCTTCGCAAGTTGCAACTGCAGCTTGTGCATCGACTCGCTCGAAATTTGAGCGGGTCCCTCCCCCACTTAAATTTGGCGTACCGCCAAGTAAAGCCGGGGTTCGTGGATGCCGTAAGGCATTCACGTAGAACGGTGTATGCTTAGTAGAAGCATGCACCGAGTTGTTTATTGCAAACTCAGTGAGTGGCAAATAATCGCTCCACTGCTCGAAGGCATGCGCGTAAGAACGCAGCATGTCTCCGAGAACGCGGTTAACGCGCTCAGTCTGCCCATCCGTTTCCGGATGGTCCGCGGTTGACATCTTCAACTGCGTGCCCAATAACGAGAACGTTTCTTGCCAGAAACGTCCTGTGAATCTTGGATCACGATCCGAGACTATGTTTTCCGGCATTCCGTGTAAACGGAATACCGTGTCAACGAATATCCGCGCCGTTTGCGCAGCGGTGACATTCGATGACACTGCAGCAAGATGAACCATCTTACTGAAACGGTCTACAAAGACCACAATGCCTGTTTTCCGACTGTGATCAGCCGGAAGACCAAAGATAAAATCCATGGAAATGGACTTCCAACACTCTGTCGGAACCGGCAGAGATTGGAGGGGAGCCTGCGCGGATTGTGCAGGCTTGACGCGCTGGCATATCTCGCAAGCGCGGACGTACTTACGTACCCATTTATACTGGTTACGCCAGTAGAAGTCGCGTGCGAGAGAAGCATACGTCTTCTCTCGACCTTGATGCCCCGAAATCGGTGCATCATGGTACTCAAACAAAATTTGATGTTTGAGGTCATCGTCGTTTGGAACGACAATGCGACTAACATCATCTTGGTCTGTGCTATAAAGCAACAGACCATCGTGCAATTGATAACGATGCACGCATGCGCGAAGGAACTCTGGAAGTTCCTTGCGCTTCCGATCAGATTGATCACTTAGGTAATCAATCAGTAGGCGAGTTTCCTCGTCTGTTTCGTACGCTTGACGTACTTGTCGCACAAGTGGCGACGACAGAGCAGTGCAACGTATTGCGTTTGCACTGGTTGCCTCGATTACGGACGGTTTCGTCTCGTAATCGGGGCGTCGTGATAGCGCATCCGCTACCACGTTCAGCTTTCCCGGTTTATACTCAACCGTGAAGTTGTATTCCGCAAAGAATGACAGCCAACGTGCCATTCTTTGGGAGATGTGTGGTGAATTCACGGCCGTGCGTAACGACGCATGGTCCGTGTAAACCACAAACGGTCTATCTCCTAAGAGATAGATCCGAAACTTTGCCAGTGCATACTTCATGGCAAGGAGTTCCTTGTCATGCACCGGATAGTTGCGCTCGGCTGGGCGCAGCTGACGCGATTGATAATAAATCACACGATCATCGTGATCACGCTGCATCAGGGCGCAGCCGATGGCGAAATCGCTCGCGTCGCAAACGACGTGGAATGGTCGCTCGTTATCGGCGATTGCCAAGACGGGAGCCTCAGTCAAGCTACGCTTGACTGCATCGAACGCATCTTGGCACTGGGTATCCCAGCGCCATTCGACATCTTTCTTTAATAATTGGGAAAGAGGTCCGATCAGACCGGCATAATTACGCGAATATTTGTGCAAATATGTCGCCAGTCCAAGGAACTTTCGAAGTTCCTTAACGTTGTTTGGCGGAGGCCATTCAACGATCACCCTGATCTTTTCTGGATCGGGGCGCACTCCATTCTTGCCTACAAAGCAGCCAAGAACGGGTATCTCAGGTGCACCAAAGGTGCACTTCTTTAAATTTGCATAGAGCTTGTGCTTGCGCATAAGCTCTAACACCTGACGTAGATGTTCTTTATGAATGTCTACATCAGTTTTGCCATGTTCAGCCTTGCTATGGATGAACACATCATCAAAGTAGCTCGGTGCGAATTCTCGCACCGGGCGCAATACGGTGTTCAGCGTCGTATTGGCGGGGGGGGAAATGCGGTCGGGTGGTCAGCGTCGTATTGGCGGGTGGGGAAATGCTAGGAGCAGCTGAAGCCGGTTGCCTGTCCTCCAGATCATCTTCGTCCTCGCCGTCGGAGTCAAGTAAAGCGACGGCCCATGTCAGCGAAGCTACACCCGATGGGGCCGCCGCTGAAAATCGGCGATCAGCGCTGCGTGATCGGGCCAGAGCAGTGAGCGTCCTTTCATCCAGATCGGCCGACCCGTCGTCCGAGTCGGCAATGAGACGAGAGCGCTTGCAGGAACCACTCTTCTTCTTCGATGAGCTAGCCCGTTTACGCTTCGCAGAACTCAAGATCGATGAGACTGATCTCGAGGCTAGCGGTAAACGGGATGGGGTGGACGCAGAAGCCGCTGCAGTACTGATCACGGGCTGATCAGCACCATGGGTCGGCGAGGAAGCGACGGAGAAGGTGGGCGATGGCGGGGCAGACCCGAGAGGCTGCGACGGTGTCCCAGACGGAGCAAGAGAGCTGATCAGCTCAGGGAATCTTTGCAAAGCCGTCCGAAGCGACCCCGAATCGGTGTTTGGGCTGGTCCACCTGTCCATGGTCTGGACCGCAATCTTCCTCAAGTCGGCGTTACGTTGGATCCAGGCGCGATCATCGAGCTCTAGGGTTCCAAGTTTAACCCGAGTAAGATTAAGCTCGCGCCGACGGTCTTCAGCTTCTTTCCGACTCTCGCATAACCTTTTCTGTACGTTGGCACGGCCGAGGCGCGAATCTGAAAGCTGCTTCACCAGGAGTTGGATCTGCTCATCTGAGTAGCGCATTTCGACTTCCAGACGCTCCACGTCCTCGGCAGTACGAATTTTGTCATGAAGCAGCTGATCATGGTCGCGACGGTGGTCATCGAGCTGTTGCAAATGACCCACCATCTCGACCATTGAACTCTTCATCGCCTCGATGCGTTCGTCTTGAAGCAAGCATGGAAAGTTATATACAGATCGCAGAAGAAACAGATGGGACGGACATACCTTGATTGCGAACAGTAACAGACAGCGAGCGAATCATCGACTGTAGAGAAGCGACGGTATCCGAAGGCTTGGAGATGCGCAGAGCAGCGAGGTCAGCAGACAGCTGATCACGCTCCATTGTCAAACTTTGGACGCGGCTTGTCATGTCCTGCAAATATTGATCAAGTTTGTCGCGATCTAATCGTAGAGCCGACAGCTGGCTAGCCAGATCGGCAGAATCACGCTCCAGAGTATCGATGACGACCCGACGGTCAAACAACTCGGCATTAAGCGCCCGATTAGTATCATATAGGGAAACCAACTCGGGAATTGCGATTCGGAGTCCCAACCGCAATCGGCTAGTTTCTATGGACCCCAGCGTGAGTGGATCAGATACCTCCATCAGACGAGCTAGCTGCTCCAAGCAATTGACGGGGCGATCCGAAGAAGGCCGAGCGGGAAAACTCCAAGGCGGACGATACGAAGTCAGGGTTGTCGTGGGACAGATGAGGCTGGTCGTGATCGTGGCCGCGGTCGTGATCAGGGGAGTCGCTGGATCAGTTGAACTTGGATTGGGAGGTGAGTCGGTGATCGAAGGGGAAGCCGAAGATGCGGGAAAAGGAAGGGGAGATCGTCTCGAGTCAGACATGGGTAGTCGCCAAAAGGGAAATTCGGAAATGGATGAGTCGAACTGCAGTCGTTGCGCGGCTGCAGTTTGGCTCAGGGGCGGCTGTGGTAAAGCGATCTGAAAAATGTTAAGAATGAGGTGGACCACACATGGCCGTTGATTGGTGACGATGGAACACCCATCAAGATGAGACAGTTGATGGGTGGGACAGGCTGATCGCGCTTACGACGAAAAGGTAGTGGTCAACGGGTGTTCGTGATATGGAGGGATAAGCCAAGTACCGTTACTACGCCCGGTCCCAGATACTAATGGAACGGCGAAGATCACGATCGCGATCGGGATAACGTTTATTAAGTGGAGTTCACGTGGTAGTATGACGAGATCGGCAGAGACAAGTTAAGATACCGCAGCAATGGTGACGTGACACATCAGAGACAGTTCTCGGGCCAAACTATGAACAGTGCAGATGTTGAAGTTGGATATGATACGAAGTTCCGGCCCGATCGGCCAAGCCAACTGATTCTGCCCCAGAATACGAAGATCAGATATGGAATGGAATGGGGCATGTGGAATGGCGAGTCGTGCGAGTAATGTCAAGTCAAGGCAAGTGATGATGGCAGATGGATCTGTCCAAATGTGAGAAGGCCCGATCAGGCCCGATCGGCTGAAATCGGTGCGATCTGGTTACCCCGACAGGGGATGAAGGTCAGGAATATGTCCGAGTGGGCAAACAAAGTCGCTGTGATGGTGATCCAGAGAGTTTTCGAAGTGATCTAGGGATGATCGGCCCTGATCACTACCCGATCACTCGGCTGATCGTTATGCCGATCACGATCGGGGCTGATCAGTCTCAAACCGGCGTCCAGACGCAAAGGCAGATGAAATTCTCAGTTAAGCCGGGTTGGATATGAAGTGAACAAGTGTCCGAGGGACAGATCTCAAGTGTTTTCCAAGTTGTTTATCGAAAGATCGGGATGGTTGAAGATCGCTATAGAAGTTCGACCGTGATCAGGGCAGAAGTGGTGCAGATCAGTTTGAAGGTGCAGCAAAGATGGGTAAGGTGGTGCTACGCAACCGTGCGACGAAGCGAATAGGGTCGAAGTATAAATCAGGCACATGAGTTGGTGTATGGTACACTAGGTATAGGACATTGCATATATAATAACAGGTTTTGATTTCCCCCCTAAGCAAAGAGTCGCTCCGCCACGTGTTGCGGTCATTGGGAGCACAGGGTTAACTAGTCCCCTCTTGCTCAACTTAATTCCCGGTTAAGACGCGCTTAGACGCATTTTGGCTTACCGGAAGGCCCCCGACGGGTTTGTTTAGGTGATCAAGCCTCACCCCCCACGCGCACGTGTTTGGAACACGTTATTAATATTGGAAAAGGTTTTGTGGAGATAACGTCTGTGGATTACTGTGGAAGATCGTGGTTTGATCGCGTTTTCTTGGTTTCTTGTTATCTCTCTCTCTCATTGGCTGGCCTGATCGGACGAACTTTCCCGATCAGTGCCTAGATACTGATTAAGTATCGACCCCAACCCGTTCTCCGGTGAAAATTTCCACCCGAGGACACCCCCCGTCTCGAGAAGGTCATCCCCTCCGACCTGATCAAGATCATCGTTTTCGTCACCGAGTCCACCTGAGTGAGTGTAACCACCCCCGATCAACGGGTACACAAGGTGAGATGAAGTTGAATATGGATCCTATCGCACATGACGACCGGTCAGATGACCGGGAAGATCAGATCAGTCATCATAATGGTGATTCATCTGATTCTGATGGCGATCAGGATCAACGGAGTACCCCCTCCGATAGTTGGTCGTCCGGGCCAGTGGGTATCCGGATTCCACCCAAGACTTCCGTCATGGATTTGGAAATCGGCTCCACCACAATGGTGCGCGTGCCCGGATCACTTGGTGACTCAGGATATCACCGTGATTCCTTTGATGCTGAAAAAGATGTGAAAATCAAAGTGGAGGAAACTTTTTCGGGTGTATTGGAGGAAGGCGTATCGCCTCCGATGCTGTCCAAACCTAAAGGAAGCGATGGTCGACCTGGTCTGGTGGAGTGCCAGGTCGAAATTAAAGATGAAACAACTCCCCACATGGCCCCGATCGGGGCCGATCTGGGTTATAGTAAAGTTGACTATAACCCGGGAAAGGATCGAGGTGTTAACCTTGATCCTATGCATAAGAAGAAAATGGAAAAATACAGAAAAAACATGGGGCGGATCATTGTGATCCACCTAAAAAATATGTGAAACCTAAACCGAAGATCTTCGAGGAAGACGAAGAGAAGACCGAACCAGCTGAGAAGACCACTGTTCAAGATGTGGAACGACTGTTCTATCTTCGAGAGTTTCACAAGTTCCTGGCTACCAACCGAGTGATGAAGATCATTAAACCTAAGATCATCGGGAAGCTTGAAGGCCGAGCGACCCGGCCGGTGATCACAGGCAGTCAACTTGATCTGATCAGGAACCTCTTGGCGCAGATCGACGAAGTTGGCTTCACTACTGGTGCCTTCGACGCGAATATGCTTTTCGATCTGGATCAAGAGACGATCAGAGAAGCTATGACAACTCTGTATGATCACCTTGCCTCGTTACTAGGGGCGAACCCAGTGGTCCAGTCGCCGATCGCGGATCCTTCACACCGATCGCAGTTGGTTGAATATCCTATGGATATTGAGTCAATATATCAATCGTCATCACAATCTGGAGCGGACTCCACCGACTCCTCGGTGGGAATAACACGTATGACGTTGGGCCCGAAAGGGATCAAGCAGATTGACCCCAAGATCGAGTCGCAGAACAGGAAAAGGAAGCCTGAACCTGGTCGAGTCGGATCAGATGATAGTTTTGAAGATGCTCAAGAAGTTCCACAGAACAATCCGACTCCCAACAGTAACCCTACCAACATACCGGAGGTCCCAGAACAAATGAGAACCATGTTCGCGACTATGATGAACCGATTTGCGAGTGAGCAATACGGATTACCTCAGTACACACCTGGGCAAGGGCAAGGACAACCATGGCGATCGACACCAAACATGAATCAATCCACTGAGAAACCGGTCAAGAAACCCGTGGACGTAGATATGGAATCAGTTCGATCGGCCGGAATTGTTCGATCGATATGCCAGGTCGGTCACCAAGATCGATTCCATAGATCGCCCCCACGTAGTGATGTGGACATGGAATCAGAAGGAGAGATCAGTCAGCATTTTGATCCGGATGATTTGGATATGGAGATGCCTCGTAGGGCGAATATGGCTTCCGCGCAGGCATTTGACAGTGATTCCGGAACGATCACTCGAGTGCGAATGTCGGCGATCTCGGAATTAAAAGATTTCACCGGCAAGGATATGGATGATGATCAGGCTAGAGCTTGGTTGAGTCGGACTAAATCAGCCTTTTTAAGAGACAAGACACCGGAAGGTGAAAGATGTCTGATTTTCGCTGATCTAATGAAAGGCCCGGCCAAGAACTGGCTTAAGCAGCTGAGCCGAGAAGTGCGTTTAAAGTGGCCTCGATTGTGTGAAGAATTTGAAGAGCAGTATTGCAACTCGGGGGTGTCTGTCGCGAGACAGTATTACCACATGAAGAAAAGATCCGACGAAACACCGATTGAATACTTACATCGGCTGAATGTTGCTGGTCTACGCGCGAAAATGCCGATCAAAGACCCACGACACCCGGATATAGCTCGCGAGCATGTCGAACACTTTATTGGCACTCTGGATAATCGTGATTTGGCTGATCAGCTAACCCTGCTCCGTATAAAGGATTCGGAGCAATTGGAACTAACCCTGAGGACGCTGCAGCGAGCCAAAAGTCGACAACCCAAGGTCGAGGTAGGATCGAACCGGTACCGGTCGAAACCACATCCGGACCAGGGCAAGATACCAGCGGCACGACCAGCCAGAGCAATTCGGATGATCACGAAAGAATCAGACAGTTCCAGTTCGGAAGAGGAAAGTGGTCAATCAAGTTTAAGCTCGGACGAGGAACAGTATCGTCATATCTTTACGACGGAGCCAGTATATCGCCCGAGATCATCGATTAACGGCATGGATGGGCGAAAACCTGGTGGGGCTCAACCTGATCAGGACCGATCTCGCAAGAAATGCGTGCATTGTGGGTCGACCAGACATGGAGATCGTGATTGCTGGAAAAGAATTACGTGTGGAAAATGTGATCGTAAAGGTCACCCTTCTGATCATTGTTTTTCGTATGCAAAACTTGTGGGAAGCTTCACGACGCCGGTGCCTGCCCTATTGAAGAATTTTTCAATCTGATGCGCAAGTGGTATGTGCCGACTAAACATGCTGGCATGCTCCCACCAGATGTCGAGAAAATGTTAAACTAGATCGCTCGCCAGGTTGGAATCTGGTTCGAGCCGAGCGATCTACGTTCTGCATCTATGCATATGTCGGTAGCGGAGATAAGTTTTGGGAAAAGGAGATAACCGACAATACATGCTCTAATTCAAATTGCATCGATCGATGTCCGATTCACAGTCTCAGAGTGGATGAATATTCCCGATCGGACGTGATCATGGAGTTGGATCTACTGCCCGGTGAATCCCGAGGATACTGGAAGTATCACTCTCCCGGCAAGTGGTTTGAACAGGCAAAAGCTAATGGAAAGATCAACAACGAAAAAATCCACTAATCGATTTGACTCTGGGGCAGAAGTCTCGATCATCGACTCCGCCTTTGCTCGTAAGGTGGGATGTCGTATAGACAGTACCCAGAGGCAAGAATGTGTTGGGATCGGCGAAAGTTCGTATATGACGGAAGGGCGATCACGCGTTAAAATCACTCTGACATGTTCCCTGGTCTACTATTTCAACGCTTGGGTTGGCCGGTTAGCCGGTCAAGACGCGATACTGGGAATGGATTTCATGGTACCAGCCGGTATACGACTTGACCTGTCTCATGGAACCCTGACTCTGCCGGATGAGGTGCAGATTCAGTTATCCGGCCGACGCCCTTTATATGGTACTCATGTGCGGATGCTTAAAATGGGTCAGTACGAAAACATCGAGGTGGCCCGATCAGTCGACGTGATGATTCGGCCGAGCGATCGGCAACAGAAATTGTGGCTAACCCGTGGTGAACGATGGGTACCGACGTTCGTTAAGGGTATCGGCAGATCAAGTTACATCAGGGTTACAAATATATCCGATCAGCCGCTAATCGTTCACGAAGACATGATCCTAGGGATGTGGTTACCCGAAGGGAAAGTACCTCGACAGATTGGGTATGTCTCAGTGGGATCACGAAGATATATTGAATGGCAGAATCTGGCTTATCAAGCCACCACAGACCTGATTAGTGACGAAGACTTAGCGGATGAAGATACCTCACCTATGGTCGAGAAGCCGGAATATTCTACGCCGACCAAGCTGCTTATCAGGAGACCGCCGATCGAAGCGATAGGGGAAAGCCGGGTCAAAAAAGGTCCACAAATATTGAATATTATTAGACCCGGCTCACCGAAGACAGCGGATCCAGAGAGCGAAAATGATGGTGAGGAGTTCAGGAACGATCTTGAGAAGAAAAAGGAGGATGAATCTGCCGAAGTTGTTACGGAGGAAGGTGAACACGAAGTAGATCACCAGCTGGATGACTTACAAGGGGCGACTCAAGATGATGCTGATCAGGAAAAGGTAGATCAGGTAGATGAACAAGTGTGTATACATGAAGGTGGTGATCAGTACATTGAAGGTATCGAGAAGCAGATGGCCGTTTTGCCGGAAGTATCGCCCAATATGCCAGAAGTCACCATGGAAGATCTACAGGTCGGTGATCCCGAAGTGAACACTCCCGAGCAGATCGATCAGCTAAAGAAGATCATCTGGAAAAGGCGCCATTTACTGATGGGGAAGGGTAACGCCCTACCCCCAGCCGCTTACGGAGCTGTCTGTGATATAGACGTGGGAAATGCGAGACCGATCGCTCAACGTTGTCGCAAAGTTGCACCTCAATATCGGGAAAAGTTATCCGATTTGATCAAGGGCTTGTTGAGTACAAAAATCATCCGACCTTCAACATCGCAGTGGGCATCACCGATTGTGATTGTGATAAAAAAGAACGGGGTCGATATTCGATTATGTATCGACTACAGAATGGTGAATCGCCTCACGAAGTTGATGGTCTATCCGATGCCCCTGATCAATGATTTACTAGAAGATCTGGATAAAGTTTTATGATTTTGTTCGCTGGATATGGATAGTGGTTTCTGGGTGGTTTCGATGACTGATCGTGCTCGAGAGATCTCGGCTTTCGTTACACCTTTCGGACTTTTCGAATGGAATCGGATGCCGTTTGGATTAAAGAACGCCCCACAGATCTATCAGAGATTGATTGACAATGCTCTCTATGGATATTTCCAGATCAGTGCTGATCGAGAAGCCACCGATCTACATGATGTGTTTACGGAGGGCGAACCGGACCAAGATCAGGGCCGATCAGTTTTGGGAAGGCGATCATATATAGATGACATCTTGGTCACAGCAACATCATGGGATATGCTATGCGATAAGGTCGAACGGCTCCTGAACACCTGCGAGCGCTGGAATTTATCGATCAGTGTGGTCAAGAGTTTCTGGGGTCAACCCAAGGTCGCCTACCTCGGCCATAACGTGTCGATCCAAGGTTTGGAAGCAAACCCGAAAGATTTGGCTGCTCTCAGCAACCTGCCTTTTCCCCGATCACTGAAGGCTATGCAGTCCTTTCTCGGATCTCTGAATTACTATAGCCGGTTTATCGAAGACTTCTCAATTTACGCCGCTATACTATATGAACTGAAGGAAGTGGATTATCATGGGCTACGAGAACGTGATCGAGTGGGAAGATCACTAAGTGAGACTGATCGCGAAACCGAAGTTATTGAATCGAATCTCAAGACTGGATCACTGATCGATCGAACTGTGCCAGGGTCAGAGGACCATATGAAGCGAGCTATGGTAGCTTTCAGTGTGTTGAAGGCGAAGATGATTTCGACGCCGATACTGAAACATTTCGATCCGGAGAAGATTCCCGTGGTGATTCTATATGCCAGTAAATGGGCAATATCGGCCGCACTGGTCCAAGATCACGACGGAATTTATTGCCCGGTGACGTTCACAAGCCGAACATTAAAACCGAACGAAGTCAACTACGGTATTGTGGATAAAGAAGTGCTGGCCTTATTACGTGTATTGGATGTTTGTTACTCTATGCTGGTGACTAGATCGATTAAGGTATTGTCCAGGCGATCTAGTCTGGCTTGGTTATTGTCAGCGAATGGGTTAGACGGGAGACTGGGGCGATGGGCAGCGCTGTTATCTCAGTGGACCTTGGAGATCATCAAATGCACCAAGGGCGAAGAAGAAATTCTTGGAACACTAGCAGCCAGCATCACACCCCGATCAGAAGTCGATGAAGCTCTGATCGAGGTCGCTCCTCGGAAGCAACCACGAGAATCAATCACTATACCCCCACCGATCGTCGGCTCGGAGGAAAATCTGATCGTTGTAAGTTTCGACGGATCAGCGAGTGTGAAGAAAGGCGTGGGGGCGTATAGCGCGTTGTTGTGGAAATTGCCAGAATGGACTGTTATATCTGCTGGTTCAGACTATACTCCGGGTATCGCGGTCAATGAAACCGAATATCGCGGCCTGCTGCTAGGTTTGGATCTCTCGCAAGAGCAAAAGATCGGAACAGTAATCATATGCGAAGATTCAAACCTGGTAATTCGGCAGATCACTGGAGAAATCGATTGCAAAGCACCGCGTTTGAAGTTGCTGAATGATCGTGTTATGAAAGCTCTACGTGGATGGCCAAGTCATGATCTTTTACATGTGAAACGTGATTGGAATCGGAGTGCAGATCATCTGGCCACTATGCCCATGCGTGATCAGACCGGATCAATAGTTACTGATAAAGCATTGCTGAAGGAATTGGTGGAGATCAATAGGCTGCCCGAGCTGATTCATGCGGAAGATAAAAGGGAAGCAGCCCAGGTCTCGATCATGACGAGATCACGAGCCAGATCAACACTTAACAGGTCGCTCTCTCGAGAAAGCCTAACAGAAGAAATAATACAAGCGATGCGGATCGAAAGAATTCTCAAGGCACAAGACGAAGAAAAATGGATCGTTGACTTGAAGGCTTTTCTGAATGGAGATTTGGAGAAATTGAGCCAGAGTGAAGCAAAAGATTGTGTTAAGATCGCGTCCAACTATGAGATCGAAGAAAACGATTTGTTGTTTTACTATGTTCAAGCTGGTCAG
>MIQA02020017.1:0-23468 GCA_001887855.2 Sclerospora graminicola
CTCCATATACCCAGTTCTACCATGTACCCGATCTTCGTATTCTAGGGCGGAGTCAAGCGATTCGGCCGATCGGGCCGGGATTTCCATATCACAACCAACTTCAACATCTGTACCGTTCATGACTCATTCCGATAACTGGGTTCTGCTGTCCCTGATATATCACTTCGCCATTGATGCCGTATCTCCAGTTTGTCTCGGCTGGTCTAGTCGTGCACGTCCACGTGAACTCCACTTAACATCCAATATCCCGATCAGACCGTGACATTCGTCATTCCATTAGTATCCGGGACCAGGCGCGATAACGGCATTTGGCTTATCCCTTCACACTACAACAGTCTGTTGTCAAACGTCTTTCATCGTATACGAATCCCACCCATCAACTGTCCTATCTTGATGGGTGTTCCCATCGCCACCAATCAACGGATATGTGTGGTCCACTTATTCCTGTTTTTTGTTGGATCGCTTCACCCAGTATGCTTTTTCGATTAAGCTCGCATTTTTTTTGATACCCAGCAGGACAACACGCGGTGCCACGTCGGGCCGTGCTATTGATGGAAAACAATCCCACTTACGTTGATATCGGTGTTGGTTTTTGAATTGTTATCGTAAAATTCAAGTTTGGTCGATTTTGGTCAGTCCTAATTTAGGTCATCACCTTTTTTGTGTGTGTAACGGACCATTTTCTATTTTTTCGATTATCAAAAAGATTGTCACACATCGCAAAAGTTAAGTTACAAAACTCACCATTTGCGATTGTACTTCTCGTTAGGTATTGCATAAGTAGGAAGAACACTTTTTAATATACTTACATTTAAACAAGTCTCTGTGGAAGTTTGTTTGGATCAACTTTCTCCAGCATCTATCGACGACATAAGTTTCTAATTTTTATGTTTCACACGTTTCGGAAACGAGACGGTGAATTACGTTGAAAACAAGTCTAAGGGTCGGAGATGCCACGGGTGGGGTGAAGTCGGACAGTTTCGAGCGAAACGCCCCGAGAAGAAGGGTAAAAAAAATAAATTTTACATTTGCAATTACGGACAAAAATTCGAAGTCTGAAGGAAACAAGTGAATTTCGGACAGCGGTGCAAGTATGCACATTGTAAACGACAAAGTGTATCTTCGAGATGCTGAGGACGTGAAAGGAAAGTGCTTTCAGGCCGAGGAAAAGTCGTTAAGAATTTCCCACTAGGGATGGATTAAAATCCAAGTGAACGTGGGCACTGAAGCGCAGACAATCAAGGTGGAAAATTTGTTTACGTGGAAAATCTAGCGAAAACATATTGTCGTATGGTTTACTTGTGGAAAAACGGTGCGAAATGTAGTATATTAACGGAAGACGAGTCATGATGCATCGAGAAAGCAAGCAAGCTGTTTTCGATATTGAAATTACAAACAAGGTGTTTACAGTGAAATTCGAAGAGAAATGGATTATCCCAAAAGAGAAGAAACAATTCTCGCTGTTCTTGAAGAAAACGAGAACGAAGTATATAGTGGAAATGTAGCTCAAGAAGGATCATTGGTGCATTTCCCTGCAAGGCTTGAACATTTATATTACGACGCCATCGAACCGATGACAAAGATCCACGTTTTGAAATTTCTCTCACTGACCATTACGTTTTACAAGGAAAACAGTCGAAGACCCCAAAACCTGAAAAAGACAGTGGAGAGAATTTGCCTACAGATTGCATTCGGGGCGTGGTATGTTCCGATCTAAAGGGACCGATCACGCCCAAAGACGACAGGTACATGGTAAATTTTGTGGCTTTCAAGTCGAGTTACGTACGAGTATTGTTGGCAAAAACCAAAGATGCAGTCGCACAATGATTGGACATTTATTGGCGTTCTTTATGCGACAGTTCAATTGCATGGTTCATGTGCTCAAGAGGCGAGTACTGAAATCTAGACGGATTTTGCAAGAACACAGGGGCCATGCGCCAAATTAACGAGGCTAACAATCAGTCAAGTAACGGACAAGTAGAACGGATACAACGAGCCATAATGGATATGGCTCGGTGCATGATATTCTCGTGTGGTGTGAGCTTGACTTTCTGGGGTGATTTAGTGCAATACGCTGCATACATGGCCAACCAAAGCCCTAAGAATAGAAATGCAAAAACGATGCCTCCACTAGAAGTTTTAACCGGAAAAGGCCAAATCGGAGAGATTGTAACTTTCGGTTTGCCGTGTTCCGTATACAGAAATCCCGGCAAGAATTCCCTCGAACACAGGTCACAAATTAGACTGTTCGCTGGGAAGAATGAGGCAGGGAAGGGTTACAAGTTTTTTTGAAAGACGAAAGGAAAGTTGTTGTTACTCAACACATAAAAAAACATTGAGACACTGGATGGAGCACAAACAAGCTAGTCAAGAAAACTTTGCTGGGAAATAAAGGGTCACATGGCGAAGAAGGAGCTACGAATACAAGAGAACAAACGCAGCCCAAGAAAAAGAAAAAGCTTTGGCAACGGGAGCGTCACGGAACACGAAGTGTGACAAGACGGAAACGAGAAGCCAAGTATTAAGGATGAAGAAACAAAAAGTGACACGGAAGAAATTGGAACATTGAATCTCTTCACGGAAGTGGACCCAAAACCTTCAACCAAGCAATGAAGAGCAGAAATTACGAGAAGGGGAAGATGGCAATCAACGAAGAAATCACCGCTTCGGAAACGAACGAAGTATGGATTGTGATTAAACGCCCGGAGAAATGTAGGCCCTTCACACCAAATGAGTATTCAAGACGAAATAAGACGAATATGGTGAAATTGAGCGGTACAAGGCCAGACTTGTTGCTTGTGGAAACGAGCAAAGGTTTGGTTTGATTTATACATTGACGTTCGCGGATGTGATCGTATGGTAAAGCGATCTGAAAAATGTTGATAGTGAGGTGGACCACACATGACAGTTGATTGGTGACGATGGAACACCCATCAAGATGAGACAGTTGATGGGTGGGACAGGCTGATCGCGCATACGACGAAAAGGTAGTGGTCAACGGGTGCTCATGATATGAAGGAATAAGCCAAGCACAGTTACTACGCCCGGTCCCAGACACTAACGGAACAGCGACGATCACGATCGCGATCGGGATAACGTTTATTAAGTGGAGTTCACGTGGATGTATGACGAGATCGGCAGAAGATACCGCAGCAATGGTGATGTGGCACATCAGAGGCAGTTATCGGGCCGAATTATGAACAGTGCAGATGTTGAAGTTGAATATGATACGAAGTTCCGGCTCGATCGGCCGAGCCAACTGATTATGCTCCAAAATACGAAGATCAGATGTGGAATGGAATGGGGCATGTGGAATGGCGAGTCGTGCGAGTAATGTCAAGTCAAGGCAAGTGATGATGGCCGATGGATCTGTCCAGGGATGATGTGAGAAGGCCCGATCGGCTGAAATCGGTGCGATCTGGTTACCCCAACAGGGGATGAAGGTCAGGAATATGGCCGAGTGGGCAAACAAAGTCGTTGTGATGGTGACCCAGAGAGTTTTCGAAGTGATCTAGGGCTGATCGCCCTGATCACTACCCGATCACTCGGCTGATCGCTGTGCCGATCACGATCGGGGCTGATCAGCCCCAAACCGGCGTCCAGATGCAAAGGCAGATGAAGTTCTCAGTTAAGCCGGGTTGGATATGAAGTGAACAGGTGTCCGAGGGGCAGATCTCAAGTGTTTTCGAAGTTGTTTATCGAAAGATCGGGATGGTTGAAGATCGCTATAGAAGTCCGACCGTGATCAGGGCAGAAGTGGTACAGATCAGTTTGAAGGTGCAGCAAAGATGGGTAAGGTGATACTATGCAACCGTGCGACGAAGTAAACAGGGTCGAAGTATAAGGCAGGCACATGAGTTGGTGTATGGTACATTAGGTAAAGGACATTCAATATATAATAACAGGTTTTGATTTCCCCCCTAAGCAAAGAGTCGCTCCGCCACGTGTTGCGGTCATTGGGAGCACAGGGTTAACTAGTCCCCTCTTGCTCAACTTAATTCCCGGTTAAGACGCGCTTAGACGCATTTTGGCTTACCGGAAGACCCCCGACGGGTTTGTTTAGGTGATCAAACCTCACCCTCAACGCACACGTGTTTGGAACACGTCATTAATATTGGAAAAGGTTTTGTGGAGATAACGTTTGTGGATTACTGTGGAAGATCGTGGTTTGATCGCGTTTTCTTGGTTTCTTATTATCTCTCTCTCTCATTGGCTGGCCTGATCGGACGAACTTTCCCGATCAGTGCCTAGATACGGATTAAGTATCGACCCCAACCCGTTCTCCGGTGAAGATTTCCACCCGAGGACACCCCCGTCTCGAGAAGGTCATCCCCTCCGACCTGATCAAGATCATCGTTTTCGTCACTGAGTCCACCTGAGTGAGTGTAACCACCCCCGATCAACGGGTACACAAGGTGAGATGAAGTTGAATATGGATCCTATCGCACATGACGACCGGTCAGATGACCGGGAAGATCAGATCAGTCACCATAATGGTGATTCATCTGATTCTGATGGCGATCAGGATCAACGGAGTACCCCCTCCGATAGTTGGTCGTCCGGGCCAGTGGGTATCCGGATTCCACCCAAGACTTCCGTCATGGATTTGGAAATCGGCTCCACCACAATGGTGCGCGTGCCCGGATCACTTGGTGACTCAGGATATCACCGTGATTCCTTTGATGATGAAAAAGATGTGAAAATCAAAGTGGAGGAAACTTTTTCGGGTGTATTGGAGGAAGGCGTATCGCCTCCGATGCTGTCCATACCTAAAGGAAGCGATGGTCGACCTGGTCTGGTGGAGTGCCAGGTCGAAATTAAAGATGAAACAACTCCCCACATGGCCCCGATCGGGGCCGATCTGGGTTATAGTAAAGTTAACTATAACCCGGGAAAGGATCGAGGTGCTAACCTCGATCCTATGCATAAGAAGAAAATGGAAAAAGAAAGAAAAAACATGGGGGCGGATCAGTGTGATCCACCTAAAAAATATGTGAAACCTAAACCGAAGATCTTCGAAGAAGACGAAGAGAAGACCGAACCAGCTGAGAAGACCACTGTTCAAGATGTGGAACGACTGTTCTATCTTCGAGAGTTTCACAAGTTCCTAGCTACCAACCGAGTGATGAAGATCATAAAACCCAAGATCATCGGGAAACTTGAAGGTCGGGCGACCAGGCCGGTTATCACAGGCAGTCAACTTGATCTGATCAGGAACCTCTTGGCGCAGATCGACGAAGTTGGTTTCACTACTGGTGCGTTCGACGCGAATATGCTGTTCGATCTGGACCAAGGAACGATCAGAGAAGCTATGACAACTCTGTATGATCACCTTGCCTCGTTACTCGGGGCGAACCCCGTGGTCCAGTCGCCGATCGCGGATCCTTCACACCGATCGCAGTTGGTTGAATATCCTATGGATATTGAGTCAATATATCAATCGTCATCACAATCTGGAGCGGACTCCACCGACTCCTCGGTGGGAATAACACGTATGACGTTGGGCCCGAAAGGGATCAAGCAGATTGACCCCAAGATCGAGTCGCAGAACAGGAAAAGGAAGCCTGAACCTGGTCGAGTCGGATCAGATGATAGTTTTGAAGATGCTCAAGAAGTTCCACAGAACAATCCGACTCCCAACAGTAACCCTACCAACATACCGGAGGTCCCAGAACAAATGAGAACCATGTTCGCGACTATGATGAACCGATTTGCGAGTGAGCAATACGGATTACCTCAGTACACACCTGGGCAAGGGCAAGGACAACCATGGCGATCGACACCAAACATGAATCAATCCACTGAGAAACCGGTCAAGAAACCCGTGGACGTAGATATGGAATCAGTTCGATCGGCCGGAATTGTTCGATCGATATGCCAGGTCGGTCACCAAGATCGATTCCATAGATCGCCCCCACGTAGTGATGTGGACATGGAATCAGAAGGAGAGATCAGTCAGCATTTTGATCCGGATGATTTGGATATGGAGATGCCTCGTAGGGCGAATATGGCTTCCGCGCAGGCATTTGACAGTGATTCCGGAACGATCACTCGAGTGCGAATGTCGGCGATCTCGGAATTAAAAGATTTCACCGGCAAGGATATGGATGATGATCAGGCTAGAGCTTGGTTGAGTCGGACTAAATCAGCTTTTTTGAGAGATAAGACGCCGGAAGGTGAAAGATGTCTGATTTTCGCTGATCTAATGAAAGGTCCGGCCAAGAACTGGCTTAAACAGCTGAGCCGAGAAGTGCGTTTAAAGTGGCCTCGATTGTGTGAAGAATTTGAAGAGCAGTATTGCAACTCGGGGGTGTCTGTCGCGAGACAGTATTACCACATGAAGAAAAGATCCGACGAAACACCGATTGAATACTTACATCGGCTGAATGTTGCTGGTCTACGCGCGAAAATGCCGATCAAGGACCCACGACACCCGGATATAGCTCGCGAGCATGTCGAACACTTTATTGGCACTCTGGATAATCGTGATTTGGCTGATCAGCTAACCCTGCTCCGTATAAAGGATTCGGAGCAATTGGAACTAACCCTGAGGACGCTGCAGCGAGCCAAAAGTCGACAACCCAAGGTCGAGGTAGGATCGAACCGGTACCGGTCGAAACCACATCCGGACCAGGGCAAGATACCAGCGGCACGACCAGCCAGAGCAATTCGGATGATCACGAAAGAATCAGATAGTTCCAGTTCGGAAGAGGAAAGTGGTCAATCAAGTTTAAGCTCGGACGAGGAATCGTATCGTCATGTCTTTACGACGGAACCAGTATACCGTCCAAGATCATCGATTAACGGCATGGATGGACGAAAACCTGGTGGGGCTCAACCTAATCAGGACCGATCTCGTAAGAAATGTGTGCATTGTGGGTCGACCAGACATGGAGATCGTGATTGCTGGAAAAGAATTACGTGTGGAAAATGTGATTGTAAAGGTCACCCTTCTGATCATTGTTTTTTCGTATGCAAAACCTGTGGGAAGGTTCACGACGCCGGTGCCTGCATTATTGAAGAATTTTTCAATCTGATGCGCATGTGGTATGTGCCGACTAAACATGCTGGCATGCGTCCACCAGATGTCGAGAAAATGTTAAACTAGATCGCTCGCCAGGTTGGAATCTGGTTCGAGCCGAGCGATCTACGTTCTGCATCTATGCATATGTCGGTAGCGGAGATAAGTTTGAGGAAAAGGAGATAACCGACAATACATGTTCTAATTCAAATCGCATCGATCGATGTCCGATTCACACTCTCCGAGTGGATGAATATTCCCGATCGGACGTGATCATGGAGTTGGATCTACTGCCCGGCGAATCCCGAGGATACTGGAAGTATCACTCTCCCGACAAGTGGTTTAAACAGGCGAAAGCTAATGGGAAGATTAACAACGAAAAAGCCACTATTCTATTTGACTCTGGGGCAGAAGTCTCGATCATCGACTCCGCCTTTGCTCGTAAGGTGGGATGTCGTATAGACAGTACCCAGAGGCAAGAATGTGTTGGGATCGGCGAAAGTTCGTACATGACGGAAGGACGATCACGTGTTAAAATCACCTTGGCAGGATCCCTGGTCTACTATTTCAACGCTTGGGTTGGTCGGTTAGCCGGTCAAGACGCGATACTGGGAATGGATTTCATGGTACCAGCCGGTATACGACTCGATCTGTCTCATGGAACCCTGACTCTGCCGGATGAGGTGCAGATTCAGTTATCCGGCCGACGCCCTTTATATGGTACTCATGTGCGGATGCTTAAAATGGGTCAGTACGAAAACATCGAGGTGGCCCGATCAGTCGACGTGATGATTCGGCCGAGCGATCGGCAACAGAAATTGTGGCTAACCCGTGGTGAACGATGGGTACCAACGTTCGTTAAGGGTATCGGCAGATCAAGTTACATCAGGGTTACGAATATATCCGATCAGCCGCTAATCGTTCACGAAGACATGATCCTAGGGATGTGGTTACCCGAAGGGAAAGTACCTCGACAGATTGGGTATGTCTCAGTGGGATCACGAAGATATATTGAATGGCAAAATCTGGCTTATCAAGCCACCACAGGCCTGACCAGTGACGAAGACTTAGCAGACGAATATACCTCACCCATGGTTGAGAATATGCTACGCCGACTAAACTGCTGATGAGGAGACGGTCGGTCGAAGCGACAGGGGAAAGACGGGTCAAAAAAGGTCCACAAGTTTTGAATATGATCAGACCCGGCTCACCGAAAACAGCAGGTCCAGAGAGCGAAAATGACGGTGAGGAGTTCAGAACCGATCCTGAGGAGAAAAAGGAGGATGAATCTGCCGAAGTAGTTACGTATGAAGGTGAACCCAAAGTAGATCACCAGTTGGATGACTCACAAGGGGCGACTCAAGATAATGCTGATCCGGAGAAGGTAGATCCGGTAGATGAACAAGTGTGCATACACGAAGGTGGTGATCAGTACATTGAAGGTATCGAGAAGCAGATGGCCGTTTTGCCGGAAGTATCGCCCAATATGCCAGAAGTCACCATGGAAGATCTACAGGTCGGTGATCCCGAAGTGAACACTCCCGAGCAGATCGATCAGCTAAAGAAGATCATCTGGAAAAGGCGCCATTTACTGATGGGGAAGGGTAACGCCCTACCCCCAGCCGCTTACGGAGCTGTTTGTGATATAGACGTGGGAAATGCGAGACCGATCGCTCAACGTTGTCGCAAAGTTGCACCTCAATACCGGGAAAAGTTATCCGATTTGATCAAGGGCTTGTTGAGTACAAAAATCATCCGACCTTCAACATCGCAGTGGGCATCACCGATTGTGATTGTGATAAAAAAGAACGGGGTCGATATTCGATTATGTATCGACTATAGAATGGTGAATCGCCTCACGAAGTTGATGGTCTATCCGATGCCCCTGATCAATGATTTACTAGAAGATCTGGATAAAGTTTTATGGTTTTGTTCGCTGGATATGGCTAGTGGTTTCTGGGTGGTTTCGATGACTGATCGTGCTCGAGAGATTTCGGCTTTCGTTACACCTTTCGGACTTTTCGAATGGAATCGGATGCCGTTTGGATTAAAGAACGCCCCACAGATCTATCAGAGACTGATTGACAATGCTCTCTATGGATATTTCCAGATCAGTGCTGATCGAGAAGCCACCGATCTACATGATGTGTTTACGGAGGGCGAACCGGACCAAGATCAGGGCCGATCAGTGTTGGGAAGGCGATCATATATAGATGACATCTTGGTCACAGCAACATCATGGGATATGCTATGCGATAAGGTCGAACGGCTCCTGAACACCTGCGAGCGCTGGAATTTATCGATCAGTGTGGTCAAGAGTTTCTGGGGTCAACCCAAGGTCGCCTACCTCGGCCATAACGTGTCGATCCAAGGTTTGGAAGCAAACCCGAAAGATCTGGCTGCTCTCAGCAACCTACCTTTTCCCCGATCACTGAAGGCTATGCAGTCCTTTCTCGGATCTCTGAATTACTATAGCCGGTTTATCGAAGACTTCTCAATTTATGCCGCTATACTATATGAATTGAAGGAAGTGGATTATCATGGGCTACGAGAACGTGATCGAGTGGGAAGATCACTAAGTGAGACTGATCGCGAAACCGAAGTTATTGAATCGAATCTCAAGACTGGATCACTGATCGATCGAACTGTGCCAGGGTCAGAGGACCATATGAAGCGAGCTATGGTAGCTTTCAGTATGTTGAAGGCGAAGATGATTTCGACGCCGATACTGAAACATTTCGATCCGGAGAAGATTCCCGTGGTGATTCTATATGCCAGTAAATGGGCAATATCGGCCGCACTGGTCCAAGATCACGACGGAATTTATTGCCCGGTGACGTTCACAAGCCGAACATTAAAACCGAACGAAGTCAACTACGGTATTGTGGATAAAGAAGTGCTGGCATTATTACGTGTATTGGATGTTTGTTACTCTATGCTGGTGACTAGATCGATTAAGGTATTGTCCAGGCGATCTAGTCTGGCTTGGTTATTGTCAGCGAATGGGTTAGACGGGAGACTGGGGCGATGGGCAGCGCTGTTATCTCAGTGGACCTTGGAGATCATCAAATGCACCAAGGGTGAAGAAGAAATTCTTGGAACACTAGCAGCCAGCATCACACCCCGATCAGAAGTCGATGAAGCTCTGATCGAGGTCGCTCCTCGGAAGCAACCACGAGAATCAATCATTATACCCCCACCGATCGTCGGCTCGGAGGAAAATCTGATCGTTGTAAGTTTCGACGGATCAGCGAGTGTGAAGAAAGGCGTGGGGGCGTATAGCGCGTTGTTGTGGAAATTGCCAGAATGGACTGTTATATCTGCTGGTTCAGACTATACTCCGGGTATCACGGTCAATGAAGCCGAATATCGCGGTCTGCTGCTAGGTTTGGATCTCTTGCAAGAGCAAAAGATCGGAAGAGTAATCATAGATTCAAACCTGGTAATTCGGCAGATCACTGGAGAAATCGATTGCAAAGCACCGCGTTTGAAGTTGCTGAATGATCGTGTTATGAAAGTTCTACGTGGATGGCCAAGTCATGATCTTTACATGTGAACGTGATTGGAATCGGAGTGCAGATCATCTAGCCACTATAGCCATGCGTGATCAGACCGGATCGATAGTTACTGATAAAGCATTGCTGAAGGAATTGGTGGAGATCAATAGGATGCCCGAGCTGATTCATGCGGAAGATAAAAGGGAAGCAGCCCAGGTCTCGATCATGACGAGATCACGAGCCAGATCAACACCTAACAGGCCACTCTCTCGAGAAAGCCTAACAGAAGAAATAGTACAGGAGATGCGGATCGAAAAGAATTCTCAAGGCACAAGACGAAGAAAAATGGATCGTTGACTTGAAGGCGTTTCTGAATGGAGATTTGGAGAAATTGAGCCAGCGTGAAGCAAAAGATTGTGTTAAGATCGCGTCCAACTATGAGATCGACGAAAACGATTTGTTGTTTTACTATGTTCAAGCTGATCAGGCCGATGCAGATCTGGACCGATCAGCAAGGCTCGTGATCCCAGAGACTTTACAAGCAGATATCTTACATCATTATCACGTCAGTTTAGAGGGTGGTCACCAGGGCGTAGGTCGGACATACCACAGGATTCGCAAACATTTCCACTGGAGAGGTTTATATCGAAGTGTCCAAAAGTTTGTCGGAACATGTACAGATTGCGAAACCGGGAAGGGTATGCCGAACATCCGGGGTAGATCACCTGGAAATATCCAGGCGACCTACCCTTTCCAAGTGATAGCGATGGATCACATACCGTCCTTGCCAAAATCGTTCAAGGGCAATACAGAGTTGCTGATCTGGACTGATCTGTTCACGGGATTGGTGATCGCGAAAGCGGGATCTACCCGAACAGCCCAACAAGTCGCTTGCAGTTATGAAGAATGTGTCTTTAGGCGGTTTGGAGCAAGTGAGGTGATCAGGCACGATCGGGAACCAGGTTTCATGGCCGAAGTTTTCCGATCATTCAATCAGATGCTTGGTCAGAAACAAAGCGCGACCATGGCCTACCGTCCGCAAGCGAACGGTAAGGCCGAACGCATGGTACAGACGCTAACCAGAGCTATCAAGATGTATGTCGCGGACTCCGCTCAACAAGACTGGGATGAGTATGCAGAGAGGCTGGTGTTTGCGTTGAACTCCTCTTTCGATCGGATCAGGGGAGATACTCCGTTCTACTTGGCGTATGGTTGGGACCCCCGATCTACCATCGAGTCGGTGATTCCTGTTGGATGTACCCGAGGTCGAGATCGCGAAGCTCGTCGATGGCGTATGGGACTCCAGCGCCATTACCAACATGCGCGGGAACAAGTGAACGAACGACTGCGGAGGGCGATCCAAGAGAGAGCTGATCGGAATAATGATCAAGCCGATTCGCATAATATCGAACCGGGATCAAGGGTCTGGCTTTACTTGGATCGCGTGAAAGAAGGATACGCCAGGAAGTTAGCGCACTTGTGGCATGGACCATTCCGTATATCCGAATTGATCGGTGATCATGCCGCCCGGTTGATCACTGCTGGTACCGATTACGGAATTTTCCCGATCGTCCACTTGTCGAAGCTGAAGCTGGTCCGGGAATACCCCGATCGCCCAAAAACCAGGTTGTCATCCGATGATCAGCCAAGGTTTGACTTCGACGAAGCTCTCTTGCCCGAGGACAGTTGGGAAAGAACGTTGGATCAGAATGAATTTGAAGTGGAAAAGATTTTGGATACCCGATCAGGCAAGAGGACCCGATTTGGTCGAACCCATCGTGATTACTTGGTTCAGTGGAAAGGTTATGACGATCCAGCGTGGGTAGATGAACGGGATCTGAACTGTGGAGCTTTACTAAGGGAGTTTGAACGTGATCGGGTGAGACGAAACCGATTTGGAGTAATGCAAACCCACGAAGAAGGCAACCAGGAGTCTCAATAGTCTGGGTTAGCATATTGTGACAGATCAGCCAAAGGTAATGGTCAAACAGGTGGAGATCAAGGTGGTTGAGCTGGTTCAGAGTCAATGGATATATATACATATAATTCACGAGAACTACATTTGCATACATATGAACGATCGATATACAAGATGGAGACAATATTGGGACCTGGATATGAAGTGTGGATATGGAACGTGGAAGTTATCAAGAAGCTGTCGTGATATATTAATGATTATGGAAAAACGAAACGGAAGCTGGCTATCACGACAATCACGGGTCATACTTCGTGCGCAGACGAGAAAACCGTAAACGCCGGATGATCCATGGGTCTTGATCGGTATTGGTTCCGCCAGGGTTCTTGGTGATCGGCAAAGATCAAGGCATCACGCAACGTGCCGATCGGAGTCGGGTGCCCATAACCAGGATACCACTCCCCGCCGTCGGCCTTGATGCCTCGCGCTTCCGCCCGGCGAACAGGCAGATGCAGCACGGCAGGAAACAAGAAAACGTCTAGATCGCACTCGCCGCGCTGAATTCCATCGACCCCATGGTCGCAGATCACGGCCCAAGCAGCCCCGGCTTTGCTGCGTCGGCGCTTGCGAGCATGATGATAATGCTCCAACCACGCGTCCTTACGCATCGCCGCCGTGATCGGGAAATGGTGGGTCGCCTCCCATATCGCTTGAATATGTTCTTGATAATACAGAGCCAGACGTCCCTGCAGATCAACAAACCAGGGGTGATTAGGAAATTCCAACCCGGGCATAGGCGTCATGAGGATATCCCGAGGCTCTGAATCGATCAGAAGATCGATGGCCCCCTTAGTCAGCACACTCGGTTGCCATTGCGTGTCCTTGAACGCCGGCGACATGATTGGAAAAATCCATCCTGGCGGGCGGGACCACAAGACAGGGACGAGTTTGCGCCTCACCGAAAGAACCTGAGGTGTCAGATCCCATACCGGATCGGCACTCCAGGGTCGTCGAGTTGCCGTGTGAGCAGGCGACGGTTTGCCCTGCGTAACGACGTATCGATCCATGAACCGTTCATTTGGATCATAGCTATAGTCGTCCTGCTTGATCGACGACTTGCTCGCTGGAATAAAGACGCCAGTGAAGTTGGGCGGTCGGGTGGTCAGCGTCGTATTGGCGGGTGGGGGGATGCTGGGAACAGCCGAAGCCGGTTGCCTATCCTCCAGATCATCTTCGTTTTCGCCGTCGAGTCAAGTAAAGCGACGGCCAGGGTCAGCGAAGTTACGCCCGAAGGGGTCACCATTGGAACTCGACGATTAACACTGCGTGATCGGGCCAGAGCAGATAGCGTCCTTTCGTCCAGATCGGTCGACACGTCGTCCGAGTCAGCAATAAGACGAGAGCGCTTGGCGGGAACCACCTTCTTCTTCGATGAACTTGCCCGTTTACGCTTCGCAGAACTCAAGATCGATGAGACTGATCTCGAGGCTAGAGGCAAACGGGATGGAGTGGACGCAGAAGCCGCTGCAGTACTGATCACGGGCTGATCAGCACCATGGGTCGGCGAGGAAGCGGCGGAAAAGGTGGGCGATGGCGGGGCAGACCCGAGAGGCTGCGACGGTGTCCCAGACGGAGCAAGAGAGCTGATCAGCTCAGGGAATCTTTGCAAAGCCGTCCGAAGCGACCCCGAATCGGTGTTTGGGCTGGTCCACCTGTCCATGGTCTGGACCGCAATCTTCCTCAAGTCGGCGTTACGTTGGATCCAGGCGCGATCATCGAGCTCTAGGGTTCCAAGTTTAACCCGAGTAAGATTAAGCTCGCGCCGACGGTCTTCAGCTTCTTTCCGACTCTCGCATAACCTTTTCTGTACGTTGGCACGGCCGAGGCGCGAATCTGAAAGCTGCTTCACCAGGAGTTGGATCTGCTCATCTGAGTAGCGCATTTCGACTTCCAGACGCTCCACGTCCTCGGCAGTACGAATTTTGTCATGAAGCAGCTGATCATGGTCGCGACGGTGGTCATCGAGCTGTTGCAAATGACCCACCATCTCGACCATTGAACTCTTCATCGCCTCGATGCGTTCGTCTTGAAGCAAGCATGGAAAGTTATATACAGATCGCAGAAGAAACAGATGGGACGGACATACCTTGATTGCGAACAGTAACAGACAGCGAGCGAATCATCGACTGTAGAGAAGCGACGGTATCCGAAGGCTTGGAGATGCGCAGAGCAGCGAGGTCAGCAGACAGCTGATCACGCTCCATTGTCAAACTTTGGACGCGGCTTGTCATGTCCTGCAAATATTGATCAAGTTTGTCGCGATCTAATCGTAGAGCCGACAGCTGGCTAGCCAGATCGGCAGAATCACGCTCCAGAGTATCGATGACGACCCGACGGTCAAACAACTCGGCATTAAGCGCCCGATTAGTATCATATAGGGAAACCAACTCGGGAATTGCGATTCGGAGTCCCAACCGCAATCGGCTAGTTTCCATGGACCCCAGCGTGAGTGGACCAGATACCTCCACCAGACGAGCTAGCTGCTCCAAGCAATTGACGGGGCGATCCGAAGAAGGCCGAGCGGGAAAACTCCAAGGCGGACGATACGAAGTCAGGGTTGTCGTGGGACAGATGAGGCTGGTCGTGATCGTGGCCGCGGTCGTGATCAGGGGAGTCGCTGGATCAGTTGAACTTGGACTGGGAGGTGAGTCGGTGATCGAAGGGGCAGCCGAAGATGCGGGAAAAGGAAGGGGAGATCGTCTCGAGTCAGACATGGGTAGTCGCCAAAAGGGAAATTCGGAAATGGATGAGTCGAACTGCAGTCGTTGCGCGGCTGCAGTTTGGCTCAGGGGCGGCTGTGGTAAAGCGATCTGAAAAATGTTAAGAATGAGGTGGACCACACATGGCCGTTGATTGGTGACGATGGAACACCCATCAAGATGAGACAGTTGATGGGTGGGACAGGCTGATCGCGCTTACGACGAAAAGGTAGTGGTCAACGGGTGTTCGTGATATGGAGGGATAAGCCAAGTACCGTTACTACGCCCGGTCCCAGATACTAATGGAACGGCGAAGATCACGATCGCGATCGGGATAACGTTTATTAAGTGGAGTTCACGTGGATGTATGACGAGATCGGCAGAGACAAGTTAAGATACCGCAGCAATGGTGACGTGACACATCAGAGACAGTTATCGGGCCGAACTATGAACAGTGCAGATGTTGAAGTTGGATATGATACGAAGTTCCGGCCCGATCGGCCGAGCCAACTGATTCTGCCCCAAAATACGAAGATCAGATATGGAATGGAATGGGGCATGTGGAATGGCGAGTCGTGCGAGTAATGTCAAGTCAAGGCAAGTGATGATGGCCGATGGATCTGTCCAGGGATGATGTGAGAAGGCCCGATCAGGCCCGATCGGCTGAAATCGGTGCGATCTGGTTACCCCGACAGGGGATGAAGGTCAGGAATATGGCCGAGTGGGCAAACAAAGTCGTTGTGATGGTGACCCAGAGAGTTTTCGAAGTGATCTAGGGCTGATCGCCCTGATCACTACCCGATCACTCGGCTGATCGCTGTGCCGATCACGATCGGGGCTGATCAGCCCCAAACCGGCGTCCAGACGCAAAGGCAGATGAAGTTCTCAGTTAAGCCGGGTTGGATATGAAGTGAACAAGTGTCCGAGGGGCAGATCTCAAGTGTTTTCCAAGTTGTTTATCGAAAGATCGGGATGGTTGAAGATCGCTATAGAAGTCCGACCGTGATCAGGGCAGAAGTGGTACAGATCAGTTTGAAGGTGCAGCAAAGATGGGTAAGGTGGTACTATGCAACCGTGCGACGAAGTGAACAGGGTCGAAGTATAAATCAGGCACATGAGTTGGTGTATGGTACACTAGGTATAGGACATTGCATATATAATAACAGGTTTTGATTTTCCCCCTAAGCAAAGAGTCGCTCCGCCACGTGTCGCGGTCATTGGGAGCACAGGGTTAACTAGTCCCCTCTTGCTCAACTTAATTCCCGGTTAAGACGCGCTTAGACGCATTTTGGCTTACCGGAAGGCCCCCGACGGGTTTGTTTAGGTGATCAAACCTCACCCCCCACGCGCACGTGTTTGGAACACGTTATTAATATTGGAAAAGGTTTTGTGGAGATAACGTTTGTGGATTACTGTGGAAGATCGTGGTTTGATCGCGTTTTCTTGGTTTCTTGTTATCTCTCTCTCTCATTGGCTGGCCTGATCGGACGAACTTTCCCGATCAGTGCCTAGATACTGATTAAGTATCGACCCCAACCCGTTCTCCGGTGAAGATTTCCACCCGAGGACACCCCCGTCTCGAGAAGGTCATCCCCTCCGACCTGATCAAGATCATCGTTTTCGTCACTGAGTCCACCTGAGTGAGTGTAACCACCCCCGATCAACGGGTACACAAGGTGAGATGAAGTTGAACATAGATCCTATCGCACATGACGACCGGTCAGATGACCGGGAAGATCAGATCAGTCACCATAATGGTGATTCATCTGATTCTGATGGCGATCAGGATCAACGGAGTACCCCCTCCGATAGTTGGTCGTCCGGGCCAGTGGGTATCCGGATTCCACCCAAGACTTCCGTCATGGATTTGGAAATCGGCTCCACCACAATGGTGCGCGTGCCCGGATCACTTGGTGACTCAGGATATCACCGTGATTCCTTTGATGATGAAAAAGATGTGAAAATCAAAGTGGAGGAAACTTTTTCGGGTGTATTGGAGGAAGGCGTATCGCCTCCGATGCTGTCCATACCTAAAGGAAGCGATGGTCGACCTGGTCTGGTGGAGTGCCAGGTCGAAATTAAAGATGAAACAACTCCCCACATGGCCCCGATCGGGGCCGATCTGGGTTATAGTAAAATTAACTATAACCCGGGAAAGGATCGAGGTGCTAACCTCGATCCTATGCATAAGAAGAAAATGGAAAAAGAAAGAAAAAACATGGGGGCGGATCAGTGTGATCCACCTAAAAAATATGTGAAACCTAAACCGAAGATCTTCGAGGAAGACGAAGAGAAGACCGAACCAGCTGAGAAGACCACTGTTCAAGATGTGGAACGACTGTTCTATCTTCGAGAGTTTCACAAGTTCCTAGCTACCAACCGAGTGATGAAGATCATAAAACCCAAGATCATCGGGAAGCTTGAAGGTCGGGCGACCAGGCCGGTTATCACAGGCAGTCAACTTGATCTGATCAGGAACCTCTTGGCGCAGATCGACGAAGTTGGTTTCACTACTGGTGCCTTCGACGCGAATATGCTGTTCGATCTGGACCAAGGGACGATCAGAGAAGCTATGACAACTCTGTATGATCACCTTGCCTCGTTACTAGGGGCGAACCCCGTGGTCCAGTCGCCGATCGCGGATCCTTCACACCGATCGCAGTTGGTTGAATATCCTATGGATATTGAGTCAATATATCAATCGTCATCACAATCTGGAGCGGACTCCACCGACTCCTCGGTTGGAATAACACGTATGACGTTGGGCCCGAAAGGGATCAAGCAGATTGACCCCAAGATCGAGTCGCAGAACAGGAAAAGGAAGCCTGAACCTGGTCGAGTCGGATCAGATGATAGTTTTGAAGATGCTCAAGAAGTTCCACAGAACAATCCGACTCCCAACAGTAACCCTACCAACATACCGGAGGTCCCAGAACAAATGAGAACCATGTTCGCGACTATGATGAACCGATTTGCGAGTGAACAATACGGATTACCTCAGTACACACCTGGGCAAGGACAACCATGGCGATCGACACCAAACATGAATCAATCCACTGAGAAACCGGTCAAGAAACCCGTGGACGTGGATATGGAATCAGTTCGATCGGCCGGAATTGTTCGATCGATATGCCAGGTCGGTCACCAGGATCGATTTCATAGATCGCCCCCACGTAGTGATGTGGACATGGAATCAGAAGGAGAGATCAGTCAGCATTTTGATCCGGATGATTTGGATATTGAGATGCCTCGTAGGGCGAATATGGCCTCCGCGCAGGCATTTGACAGTGATTCCGGAACGATCACTCGAGTGCGAATGTCGGCGATCTCGGAATTAAAAGATTTTACCGGCAAGGATATGGATGATGATCAGGCTAGAGCTTGGTTGAGTCGGACTAAATCAGCCTTTTTAAGAGACAAGACACCGGAAGGTGAAAGATGTCTGATTTTCGCTGATCTAATGAAAGGCCCGGCCAAGAACTGGCTTAAGCAGCTGAGCCGAGAAGTGCGTTTAAAGTGGCCTCGATTGTGTGAAGAATTTGAAGAGCAGTATTGCAACTCGGGGGTGTCTGTCGCGAGACAGTATTACCACATGAAGAAAAGATCCGACGAAACACCGATTGAATACTTACATCGGCTGAATGTTGCTGGTCTACGCGCGAAAATGCCGATCAAAGACCCACGACACCCGGATATAGCTCGCGAGCATGTCGAACACTTTATTGGCACTCTGGATAATCGTGATTTGGCTGATCAGCTAACCCTGCTCCGTATAAAGGATTCGGAGCAATTGGAACTAACCCTGAGGACGCTGCAGCGAGCCAAAAGTCGACAACCCAAGGTCGAGGTAGGATCGAACCGGTACCGGTCGAAACCACATCCGGACCAGGGCAAGATACCAGCGGCACGACCAGCCAGAGCAATTCGGATGATCACGAAAGAATCAGACAGTTCCAGTTCGGAAGAGGAAAGTGGTCAATCAAGTTTAAGCTCGGACGAGGAACAGTATCGTCATATCTTTACGACGGAGCCAGTATATCGCCCGAGATCATCGATTAACGGCATGGATGGGCGAAAACCTGGTGGGGCTCAACCTGATCAGGACCGATCTCGCAAGAAATGCGTGCATTGTGGGTCGACCAGACATGGAGATCGTGATTGCTGGAAAAGAATTACGTGTGGAAAATGTGATCGTAAAGGTCACCCTTCTGATCATTGTTTTTCGTATGCAAAACTTGTGGGAAGCTTCACGACGCCGGTGCCTGCCCTATTGAAGAATTTTTCAATCTGATGCGCAAGTGGTATGTGCCGACTAAACATGCTGGCATGCTCCCACCAGATGTCGAGAAAATGTTAAACTAGATCGCTCGCCAGGTTGGAATCTGGTTCGAGCCGAGCGATCTACGTTCTGCATCTATGCATATGTCGGTAGCGGAGATAAGTTTTGGGAAAAGGAGATAACCGACAATACATGCTCTAATTCAAATTGCATCGATCGATGTCCGATTCACAGTCTCAGAGTGGATGAATATTCCCGATCGGACGTGATCATGGAGTTGGATCTACTGCCCGGTGAATCCCGAGGATACTGGAAGTATCACTCTCCCGGCAAGTGGTTTGAACAGGCAAAAGCTAATGGAAAGATCAACAACGAAAAAATCCACTAATCGATTTGACTCTGGGGCAGAAGTCTCGATCATCGACTCCGCCTTTGCTCGTAAGGTGGGATGTCGTATAGACAGTACCCAGAGGCAAGAATGTGTTGGGATCGGCGAAAGTTCGTATATGACGGAAGGGCGATCACGCGTTAAAATCACTCTGACATGTTCCCTGGTCTACTATTTCAACGCTTGGGTTGGCCGGTTAGCCGGTCAAGACGCGATACTGGGAATGGATTTCATGGTACCAGCCGGTATACGACTTGACCTGTCTCATGGAACCCTGACTCTGCCGGATGAGGTGCAGATTCAGTTATCCGGCCGACGCCCTTTATATGGTACTCATGTGCGGATGCTTAAAATGGGTCAGTACGAAAACATCGAGGTGGCCCGATCAGTCGACGTGATGATTCGGCCGAGCGATCGGCAACAGAAATTGTGGCTAACCCGTGGTGAACGATGGGTACCGACGTTCGTTAAGGGTATCGGCAGATCAAGTTACATCAGGGTTACAAATATATCCGATCAGCCGCTAATCGTTCACGAAGACATGATCCTAGGGATGTGGTTACCCGAAGGGAAAGTACCTCGACAGATTGGGTATGTCTCAGTGGGATCACGAAGATATATTGAATGGCAGAATCTGGCTTATCAAGCCACCACAGACCTGATTAGTGACGAAGACTTAGCGGATGAAGATACCTCACCTATGGTCGAGAAGCCGGAATATTCTACGCCGACCAAGCTGCTTATCAGGAGACCGCCGATCGAAGCGATAGGGGAAAGCCGGGTCAAAAAAGGTCCACAAATATTGAATATTATTAGACCCGGCTCACCGAAGACAGCGGATCCAGAGAGCGAAAATGATGGTGAGGAGTTCAGGAACGATCTTGAGAAGAAAAAGGAGGATGAATCTGCCGAAGTTGTTACGGAGGAAGGTGAACACGAAGTAGATCACCAGCTGGATGACTTACAAGGGGCGACTCAAGATGATGCTGATCAGGAAAAGGTAGATCAGGTAGATGAACAAGTGTGTATACATGAAGGTGGTGATCAGTACATTGAAGGTATCGAGAAGCAGATGGCCGTTTTGCCGGAAGTATCGCCCAATATGCCAGAAGTCACCATGGAAGATCTACAGGTCGGTGATCCCGAAGTGAACACTCCCGAGCAGATCGATCAGCTAAAGAAGATCATCTGGAAAAGGCGCCATTTACTGATGGGGAAGGGTAACGCCCTACCCCCAGCCGCTTACGGAGCTGTCTGTGATATAGACGTGGGAAATGCGAGACCGATCGCTCAACGTTGTCGCAAAGTTGCACCTCAATATCGGGAAAAGTTATCCGATTTGATCAAGGGCTTGTTGAGTACAAAAATCATCCGACCTTCAACATCGCAGTGGGCATCACCGATTGTGATTGTGATAAAAAAGAACGGGGTCGATATTCGATTATGTATCGACTACAGAATGGTGAATCGCCTCACGAAGTTGATGGTCTATCCGATGCCCCTGATCAATGATTTACTAGAAGATCTGGATAAAGTTTTATGATTTTGTTCGCTGGATATGGATAGTGGTTTCTGGGTGGTTTCGATGACTGATCGTGCTCGAGAGATCTCGGCTTTCGTTACACCTTTCGGACTTTTCGAATGGAATCGGATGCCGTTTGGATTAAAGAACGCCCCACAGATCTATCAGAGATTGATTGACAATGCTCTCTATGGATATTTCCAGATCAGTGCTGATCGAGAAGCCACCGATCTACATGATGTGTTTACGGAGGGCGAACCGGACCAAGATCAGGGCCGATCAGTTTTGGGAAGGCGATCATATATAGATGACATCTTGGTCACAGCAACATCATGGGATATGCTATGCGATAAGGTCGAACGGCTCCTGAACACCTGCGAGCGCTGGAATTTATCGATCAGTGTGGTCAAGAGTTTCTGGGGTCAACCCAAGGTCGCCTACCTCGGCCATAACGTGTCGATCCAAGGTTTGGAAGCAAACCCGAAAGATTTGGCTGCTCTCAGCAACCTGCCTTTTCCCCGATCACTGAAGGCTATGCAGTCCTTTCTCGGATCTCTGAATTACTATAGCCGGTTTATCGAAGACTTCTCAATTTACGCCGCTATACTATATGAACTGAAGGAAGTGGATTATCATGGGCTACGAGAACGTGATCGAGTGGGAAGATCACTAAGTGAGACTGATCGCGAAACCGAAGTTATTGAATCGAATCTCAAGACTGGATCACTGATCGATCGAACTGTGCCAGGGTCAGAGGACCATATGAAGCGAGCTATGGTAGCTTTCAGTGTGTTGAAGGCGAAGATGATTTCGACGCCGATACTGAAACATTTCGATCCGGAGAAGATTCCCGTGGTGATTCTATATGCCAGTAAATGGGCAATATCGGCCGCACTGGTCCAAGATCACGACGGAATTTATTGCCCGGTGACGTTCACAAGCCGAACATTAAAACCGAACGAAGTCAACTACGGTATTGTGGATAAAGAAGTGCTGGCCTTATTACGTGTATTGGATGTTTGTTACTCTATGCTGGTGACTAGATCGATTAAGGTATTGTCCAGGCGATCTAGTCTGGCTTGGTTATTGTCAGCGAATGGGTTAGACGGGAGACTGGGGCGATGGGCAGCGCTGTTATCTCAGTGGACCTTGGAGATCATCAAATGCACCAAGGGCGAAGAAGAAATTCTTGGAACACTAGCAGCCAGCATCACACCCCGATCAGAAGTCGATGAAGCTCTGATCGAGGTCGCTCCTCGGAAGCAACCACGAGAATCAATCACTATACCCCCACCGATCGTCGGCTCGGAGGAAAATCTGATCGTTGTAAGTTTCGACGGATCAGCGAGTGTGAAGAAAGGCGTGGGGGCGTATAGCGCGTTGTTGTGGAAATTGCCAGAATGGACTGTTATATCTGCTGGTTCAGACTATACTCCGGGTATCGCGGTCAATGAAACCGAATATCGCGGCCTGCTGCTAGGTTTGGATCTCTCGCAAGAGCAAAAGATCGGAACAGTAATCATATGCGAAGATTCAAACCTGGTAATTCGGCAGATCACTGGAGAAATCGATTGCAAAGCACCGCGTTTGAAGTTGCTGAATGATCGTGTTATGAAAGCTCTACGTGGATGGCCAAGTCATGATCTTTTACATGTGAAACGTGATTGGAATCGGAGTGCAGATCATCTGGCCACTATGCCCATGCGTGATCAGACCGGATCAATAGTTACTGATAAAGCATTGCTGAAGGAATTGGTGGAGATCAATAGGCTGCCCGAGCTGATTCATGCGGAAGATAAAAGGGAAGCAGCCCAGGTCTCGATCATGACGAGATCACGAGCCAGATCAACACTTAACAGGTCGCTCTCTCGAGAAAGCCTAACAGAAGAAATAATACAAGCGATGCGGATCGAAAGAATTCTCAAGGCACAAGACGAAGAAAAATGGATCGTTGACTTGAAGGCTTTTCTGAATGGAGATTTGGAGAAATTGAGCCAGAGTGAAGCAAAAGATTGTGTTAAGATCGCGTCCAACTATGAGATCGAAGAAAACGATTTGTTGTTTTACTATGTTCAAGCTGGTCAGGC
>MIQA02020020.1:0-27354 GCA_001887855.2 Sclerospora graminicola
CTATGGATATTGAGTCGATATATCAATCGTCATCACAATCTGGAGCGGCCTCCACCGACTCCTCGGTTGGGATCACACGTATGACGTTGGGCCCGAAAGGGATCAAGCAGATCGACCCCAAGATCGAGTCGCAGAACAGGAAGAGGAAGCCTGAACCTGGTCGAGTCGGATCGGACGATAGTTTTGAAGATGCTCAAGAAGTTCCACAGAACAATCCGACTCCCAGCAGTGACCATACTAACATGCCGGAGGTCCCAGAGCAAATGAGAACCATGTTCGCGACTATGATGAACCGCTTTGTGAGTGAACAATATGGATTACCTCAATACACACCTGGGCAAGGACAACCATGGCGATCAGCATCAAACATGAATCAATCCGCTGAGAAACCGGTCAAGAAATCCGTGGACGTGGATATGGAATCAGTCCGATCAGCCGGAATTGTTCGATCGATATGCCAGGTCGGTCACCAAGATCGATTTCACAGATCACCCCCACGTAGTGATGTGGACATGGAGTCAGAAGGCGAGATCAGTCAGCATTTCGATCCGGATGATCTGGACATTGAGATGCCTCGTAGGGCGAATATGGCCTCCGCGCAGGCATTTGACAGTGATTCCGGAACGATCACCCGAGTGCGAATGTCTGCGATCTCGGAATTGAAAGATTTTACCGGCAAGGATATGGATGATGATCAGGCCAGAGCTTGGTTAAGTCGGACTAAGTCAGCTTTTCTGAGGGACAAGACACCGGAAGGTGAAAGATGCCTGATCTTCGCTGATCTAATGAAAGGTCCGGCCAAGAACTGGCTTAAACAGCTGAGTCGAGAAGTGCGTTTGAAGTGGCCTCGATTGTGTGAAGAGTTTGAAGAGCAGTATTGCAACTCGGGGGTGTCTGTCGCGAGACAGTATTACCACATGAAGAAAAGATCCGACGAGACGCCGATCGAATACTTACATCGGCTGAATGTTGCTGGTCTACGCGCGAAAATGCCGATCAAGGACCCACGACACCCGGATATAGCTCGCGAGCATGTCGAACACTTCATTGGCACTCTGGATAATCGTGATCTGGCTGATCAGCTAACCCTGCTCCGTATAAAGGATTCAGAGCAACTGGAACTGACTCTGAGGACGCTGCAGCGGGCCAAAAGTCGACAGCCCAAGGTCGAGGTAGGATCGAACCGATACCGGTCAAAGCCACACCCTGATCAGGGCAAGATACCAGCAGCACGACCAGCCAGAGCAATTCGGATGATCACGAAGGAATCAGACAGTTCCGGTTCGGAAGAGGAAAGTGGTCAGTCAAGTCTGAGCTCGGACGAGGAACAGTATCGTCATATCTTTACGACGGAGCCAGTGTATCGCCCGAGATCATCGGCTAATGGCATGGATGGACGGAAACCTGGTGGTATTCAACCTGATCAGGACCGATCTCGTAAGAAATGTGTGCATTGTGGGTCGACCAAACATGGAGATCGTGATTGTTGGAAAAGAATTACGTGTGGAAAATGTGATCGTAAAGGTCACCCTTCTGATCATTGCTTTTTCGTATGCAAAACTTGTGGGAAGCTTCATGACGCCGGTGCCTGCCCTATTGAAGATTTTTTTAATCTGATGCGCAAGTGGTATGTGCCGACTAAACATGCCGGTATGCTTCCACCAGATGTCGAGAAGATGTTAAACTAGATCGCTCGCCAGGTTGGAATCTGGTTCGAGCCGAGCGATCTACGTTCTGCATTTATGCATATGTCGGTAGCGGAGATAAGTTTGAGGAAAAGAAGATAACCGACAATACATGTTCTAATTCAAATTGCATCGATCGATGTCCGATCTACAGTCTCAGAGTGGATGAATATTCCCGATCGGACGTGATCATGGAGTTGGATCTACTGCCCGGTGAATCCCGAGGATACTGGAAGTATCACTCTCCCGACAAGTGGTTTAAACAGGCGAAAGCTAATGGAAAGATCAACAATGAAAAAGCCACTATTCTATTTGACTCTGGGGCAGAAGTCTCGATCATCGACTCCGCCTTTGCTCGTAAGGTGGGATGTCGTATAGACAGTACCCAGAGGCAAGAATGTGTTGGGATCGGCGAAAGTTCATATATGACGGAAGGACGATCACGTGTTAAAATCACCTTGGCAGGATCCCTGGTCTACTATTTCAACGCTTGGGTTGGCCGGTTAGCCGGTCAAGACGCGATATGGATTTTATGGTACCAGCCGGTATACGACTTGGCCTTTCTCATGGAACCCTGACTCTGCCGGATGAGGTGCAGATTCAGTTATCCGGCCGACGACCTTTATATGGTACTCATGTACGGATGCTAAAAATGGGTCAGTACGAGAACATCGGGGTGTCCCGATCAGTCGATGTCATGATTCGGCCGAGTGATCGGCAACAGAAATTGTGGCTAACCCGTGGTGAACGATGGGTACCAACGTTCGTTAAAGGTATCGGCAGATCAAGCTACATCAGGGTCACGAATATATCCGATCAGCCGCTGATCGTCCACGAAGACATGATCTTAGGGATGTGGTTACCCGAAGGGAAAGTACCTCGACAGATCGGGTATGTCTCAGTGGGATCACGAAGATACATTGAATGGCAGAATCTGGCTTATCAAGCCACCACGGACCTGATCAGTGACGAAGACTTAGCGGATGAAGATACTTCACCTATGGTCGAGAAGCCGGAATATCCTACGCCGACCAAGCTGCTGATCAGGAGACCACCGATCGAAGCGACAGGGGAAAGCCGGGTCAAAGAAGGTCCACAGATATTGAGTATTATTAGGCCCGGCTCACCGAAAACAACGGACCCAGAAAGCGGAAATGACAGTGAGGAGTTCAGGAACGATCATGAGAAGGAAAAGGAGGATGAATCTGCCGAAGTCATTACGGAGGAAAGTGAACCCGAAGTAGATCATCAGTCGGGCGACTTACAAGGAGCGACTCAAGATGACACCGATCAGAAAAAGGCAGATCAGGTAGACGAACAAGTGTGTATACATGAAGGTGGTGATCAGTACATTGAAGGTATCGAGAAGCAGATGGCCGTTTTACCGGAAGTATCGCCCAATATGCCAGAAGTCACCATGGAAGATCTACAGGTCGGTGATCCCGAAGTGAACACTCCCGAGCAGATCGATCAGCTAAAGAAGATCATCTGGAAGAGGCGCCACTTACTGATGGGGAAAGGTAACGCCCTACCCCCAGCCGCATTCGGAGCTGTTTGTGATATAGACGTGGGAAATGCGAGGCCGATCGCTCAGCGTTGTCGTAAAGTTGCACCTCAATACCGGGAAAAGTTATCCGATTTGATCAAGGGTTTGCTGAGTACAAAAATCATCCGACCATCAACATCGCAGTGGGCATCACCGATCGTGATCGTGATTAAGAAGAATGGGGTTGATATTCGATTGTGTATCGACTATAGAATGGTGAATCGCCTCACGAAGTTGATGGTCTATCCGATGCCCCTGATCAATGATTTATTAGAAGATCTGGATAAAGTTTTATGGTTTTGTTCGCTGGATATGGCTAGTGGTTTCTGGGTGGTTTCGATGACTGATCGCGCTCGAGAGATCTCGGCTTTCGTTACACCTTTTGGACTTTTTGAATGGAATCGGATGCCGTTTGGATTAAAGAATGCCCCACAGATCTATCAGAGGCTGATCGACAATGCTCTCTATGGGTATTTCCAGATCAGTGCTGATCGGGAAGCCACTGATCTACATGATGTGTTTACGGAAGGTGAACCAGACCAAGATCAGGGCCGATCAGTGTTGGGAAGGCGATCATATATAGATGACATCTTGGTCACAGCAACATCCTGGGATATGCTATGCGATAAGGTCGAACGACTTCTGAACACCTGCGAGCGCTGGAATTTGTCGATCAGTGTGGTCAAGAGTTTCTGGGGTCAACCCAAGGTCGCTTACCTCGGCCATAACGTGTCCATCCAAGGTTTGGAGGCAAACCCGAAAGATCTGGCTGCTCTCAGCAACTTACCTTTTCCCCGATCACTGAAGGCCATGCAATCCTTTCTCGGATCTCTGAATTATTATAGCCGAAGACTTTTCGATTTACGCCGCTATACTATATGAACTGAAGGAAGTTGATTATCATGGGCTACGGGAACGTGATCGGGTAGGAAGATCACCAATTGAGACTGATCACGAAGTTGAAGTTACTGAAACGGATCTCAAGACTGGGTCACTGATCGATCGAACTGTGCCAGGGTCAGAGGACCATATGGAGCGAGCTATGGTAGCCTTCAGTATGTTGAAGGCGAAGATGATCTCGACGCCGATACTGAAACACTTCGATCCGGAGAAGATTCCCGTGGTGATCCTATATGCCAGTAAATGGGCAATATCAGCCGCACTGGTCCAAGATCACGACGGAGTTTATTGCCCGGTGACGTTCACAAGCCGAACATTAAAACCGAACGAAGTTAACTATGGTATTGTGGATAAGGAGGTGCTAGCATTATTACGTGTATTGGATGTTTGCTACTCTATGCTGGTAACTAGATCAATTAAGGTATTATCCAGGCGATCTAGTTTGGCGTGGTTACTGTCAGCGAGTGGTTTAGACGGGAGACTGGGGCGATGGGCAGCGGTGTTATCTCAGTGGACTTTGGAGATCATCAAGTGCACCAAGGGCGAAGAAGAAATTCTTGGAACACTAGCAGCCAGCATCACGCCCCGATCAGAAGTCGATGAAGCCCTGATCGAGGTCGCTCCTCGGAAGCAACCACGAGAATCAATCACTATACCCCCACCGATCGTCGGCTCGGAGGAAAATCTGATCGTTGTAAGTTTCGACGGATCAGCGAGTGTGAAGAAAGGTGTGGGGGCGTATAGCGCGCTGTTATTGAAACTGCCAGAATGGACTGTTATATCGGCCGGTTCAGATTATACTCCGGGTATCACGGTCAATGAGGCCGAATATCGTGGTCTGCTGCTAGGTTTGGATCTCTTGCAAGAGCAAAAGATCGGAAGAGTAATCATATGCGGAGATTCAAACCTGGTAATTCGGCAGATCACTGGAGAGATCGACTGTAAAGCACCGCGTTTGAAGCTGCTGAACGATCGCGTTATGAAAGCTTTACGTGGATGGCCAAGGCATGATCTTTTACATGTGAAACGTGATTGGAATCGGAGCGCAGATCACCTAGCCACTATGGCCATGCGTGATCAGACCGGATCAATAGTTACTGATCAAGCATTGCTGGAAGAACTGGTGGAGATCAATAGGCTGCCTGAGCTGATTCGTGTGGAAGATGAAAAGGAAGCAGCCCAGATCTCGATCATGACGAGATCGCGAACCAGATCACCACCTAACAGATCACTCTCTCGAGAAAGCCTAACAGAAGAAATAATACAGGAGATGCGGATCGAAAGAATTCTCAAGGCACAAGACGAGGAAAAATGGATCGTTGATTTGAAGGCGTTTCTAAAGGGTGATCTGGAGAAGCTGAGCCAGGGTGAAGCAAAAGATTGTGCTAAGATCGCGTCCAACTATGAGATCGACGAAAATGATCTATTGTTTTACTATGTTCAAGCTGATCAGGCCGATGCAGATCTGGACCGATCAGCAAGGCTCGTGATCCCGGAGACTTTACAAGCTGATATCTTACACCATTATCACGTCAGTTTAGAGGGTGGCCACCAGGGCGTAGGTCGAACGTATCACAGGATTCGCAAACATTTTCATTGGAGAGGCTTATATCGAAGTATACAAAAGTTTGTCGGGACATGTACGGATTGCGAAACCGGAAAAGGTATGCCAAACATCCGGGGTAGATCACCTGGAAATATCCAGGCGACCTACCCTTTCCAAGTGATAGCGATGGATCACATACCGTCCCTGCCAAAATCGTTCAAGGGCAACACAGAGTTGCTGATCTGGACTGATCTGTTCACGGGATTGGTGATCGCGAAAGCGGGATCTACCCGAACAGCCCAACAAGTCGCTTGCAGTTACGAAGAATGTGTTTTTCGACGGTTTGGAGCCAGTGAAGTGATCAGGCATGATCGCGAACCAGGTTTCATGGCCGAAGTTTTCCGATCATTCAATCAGATGCTTGGCCAGAAACAGAGCGCGACCATGGCATACCGTCCGCAGGCGAATGGTAAGGCCGAACGTATGGTACAGACGCTAACCAGAGCTATCAAGATGTATGTCGCGGACTCCGCTCAACAAGATTGGGATGAATATGCAGAGAGACTGGTGTTTGCGTTGAATTCCTCTTTCGATCGGATCAGGGGAGATACTCCTTTCTACTTGGCGTATGGTTGGGACCCCCGATCTACCATCGAGTCGGTGATCCCTGTTGGATGCACCCGAGGTCGAGATCGCGAAGCTCGTCGATGGCGTATGGGACTCCAGCGTCACTACCAACATGCGCGGGAGCAAGTCAACGAACGATTGCGGAGGGCCATCCAAGAAAGAGCTGATCGGAACAATGATCAGGCCGATTCGCATAATATCGAGCCGGGATCAAGGGTTTGGCTTTACTTGGATCGCGTGAAAGAAGGATACGCCAAGAAGTTAGCACATCTGTGGCATGGACCGTTCCGCATAGCCGAACTGATCGGTGATCACGCCGCCCGGTTGATTACTGCTGGTACCGATTACGGAATTTTCCCGATCGTCCATTTGTCGAAGCTGAAACTGGTTCGGGAATACCCTGATCGGCCCAAAACCAGGCTGTCATGCGATGATCAGCCAAGGTTTGACTTCGACGAAGCTCTCTTGCCAGAAGACAGTTGGGAAAGAACGTTGGACCAGAACGAATTTGAAGTGGAAAAGATTTTGGATACCCGATCAGGCAAGAGGACCCGATTTGGCCGGACCCATCGTGATTACTTGGTTCGGTGGAAGGGTTATGCCGATCCCGAGTGGGTAGATGAACGTGATCTGAACTGTGGAGCTCTACTAAGAGAATTTGAACGTGATCGGGTGAGACGAAATCGATTTGGAGTGATGCAAACCCACGAAGAGGGCAACCAGGAGTCTCAATAGCCTGGGTTGACACATTGTGACAGATCAGCCAAATGTAATGGTCGAGCAAGTGGAGATCAGGGTGGTTGAGCTGGTTTGGAGTAAATGGATATATATACATATAATGCACGAGAACTACATTTGCATACATGTGAGCGATCGATATACAAGATGGAGGCAATAGTGGGACCTGAATAGGAAGTGTGAATATGGAACGTGAAAATTATCAAGAACTGTCGTGATATATTAATGATTATGGAAAAAACGAAACGAAAGCTGGTTGTCACGACAATCACGGGCCATACTTCGTGCGCAGGCGAGAAACCGCGAACCCTGGATGATCCATGGGGCTTGATCGGAACTGGTTCCGCCAAGGCTCCTGCTGATCGGTCCAGATCAGGCAATCACGCAACGTGGCGATCGGAGTTGGATGCCCATAACCGGGATACCACTCCCCGCCGTCAGCCTTGAGTCCTCGCGATCCCGCCCGACGAACAGGTAAATGCAGCACGGCAGGAAACAAGAAAACGTCCAGATCGCACTCGCCACGTTGAATCCCATTGACCACATGGTCGCAGATCGCAGCCCAGGCAGCCCCAGCTTTTGTGCGTCGACGCTTGCGAGCATGATGGTAATGCTCAATCCACGCGTCCTTGCGCATCGTCGCCGTGATCGGGAAATGGTGGGTCGCCTCCCATATCGCTTGAATATGTTCCTGGTAATACAGGGCCAAACGTCCCTGCAGATCAACAAACCAGGGGCGATTGGGAAACGCCAGCCCGGGCATAGGTGTCATGAGGACATCCCAAGGTGCTGAATCGATCAGAAGCTCGATAGCGCCTCTGGTCAGCACACTCGGTTGCCACTGCTTGTCCTTGGGCGCCGGCGATCTTGTCGGAAAGATCCATCCTGGCGGGCGGGACCACAAGCGAGGGACGAGTTTGTGCCTCACAGCAAGAACCTGAGGCGTCAGATCCCATACCTGATCAGCACTCCAAGGTTTCCGAGTTGCCATGTGAGCAGAAGTCGGCTTGCCCTGCATGACGACGTATAAATCCATGAACCTTTGGTTCGGATTATAGCTGTAATCGTCCTGCTCGATCGACGACCGGCTCGCCGGGATGAAAACGCCCGTGAAATTGGGTGGTCGGGCGATCACTGTCCTATTGACCGGTGGAGGAACGTTGGGAACAGCCGGAGCCGGTTGTTCCTCCTCAAGATCATCGTCGTCCTCGTCATCGGACTCAAGCAAAGCGACGGCCTGGGTCAGCGAACTTACGCCTGAAAGGGTCGCCACTGGAGCGCGACGATCAGTACTGCGCGATCGGGCCAGAACAGACAACGTCCTCTCGTCCAGATCAGTCGACTCATCGTCCGAGTCAACCATAAGACGAGAGCGCTTGGCGGGAGCCATCTTCTTCTTCGACGAGCTGGTCCGTTTGCGCTTCGCAGAACTCAAGACCGAGGAGGCTGATCTCGAAGTCGCTGGTAAACGGGATGGAGTAGACGCAGAAGCCGCTGCAGTGCTGATCACGGGCTGATCAGCACTATGGGCCGGCAAGGAAGCGACGGAAGACGCGGGTGATGGCGGGGCAGACTCGGGAGACTGTGGTGGTGTTCCAGACGGAGTGAAGGAGCTGATCAGCTCAGGAAGCCGTTGTAAAGCCGTCCGAACTGACTCCGAACCGGTGTTCGGGTTGGTCCACCTCTCCATAGTCTGCACCGCAACGTTCCTCAAGTCGGCGTTATGCTGGAGCCAGGCGCGATCATCGAGCTCTAGGGTTTCAAGTTTAACCCGAGCAAGATTAAGCTCGCGCCGGCAATCTTCAGCTGCCTTCCGACTCTCGCACAACCTTTTCTGTATGTCGGCGCGGCCGATGCGAGAATCGGAGAGTTGCTTTACCAGGAGCTGGACCTGCTCATCCGAGTAGCGAACCTCGACTTCCCGACGCTCTACGTCCTCGGCAGTGCAGATCTTGTCGCGAAGCAGCTGATCACGGTCGAGACGGTGATCATCGAGCCGTTGTAGATGATCCACCATCTCGACCATCGAGCCTTTCATTGCCTCGATACGTTCGTCTGGAAATAAACATGGAAAGTCATATACAGATCGCAGAAGAAGTGAATGGGATAAACATACCTTGATCGCGGATGGTAATAGTCAGCGAACCGATCAGCGACTGTAGAGAGGCGACGGTGTCCGAAGGCCTGGAGAGGCGCAGAGTAGCGAGGTCAGCTGATAGCTGATCACGCTCCATCGTCAAACTCTGAACGCGATCAGTAATGTCTTGCAAGTCTTGGTCAAGTCGGTCGTGATCTAGCCGAAGAGTCGACAGCTGGCTAGCCAGAGCAGCAGAATCATGTGCCAGGGTATCGGCAACGATCCGACGGTCGGATAACTCAGCGTTAAGTGCCCGATTGGTATCATATAGAGAAACCAACTCGGGAATTGCACTTCGGAGTTCCGACCGTAGTCGGCAAGCTTCCATGGACCCCAACGTGAGTGGACCCGATCCATCTACTAGACGAGCGAGCTGTTCCAAGTAACGGAGGCGGCGATCTGAAGAAGGTCGAGCGGGAGAATTCCAAGGCGGGCGATACGGAGTCATGGTAGTCGTAGGACGGATGAGACTGGTCGTGATCGGTGCCGAAGGCGCGATCGGGGCGGTCGCTGGATCAATCGAACTGGAAACGGAAGGCGAGGCAGTGATCGGGCGGGCAGCCGAAGATGACGAAGAAGGAAGAGAAGATCGGCTCGAGTCAGCCATGGTGATCGCCAGAGAGGAAGTTTGGAAGTGAATGAGTCGAACTGCAGTCGTTGCGCGGCTGCAGTTAGTCTCAGGGGCGGCTGTGGTAAAGCGATCAGAAAATATTGAGAATGAAGTGGACCACACATGGCCGTTGATTGGTGACGATGGAACACCCATCAACATAAGACGGTTGATGGGTGGGAAAGGCCGATCGCATTCACGACGAAAGGGTGGCAGACAACGGGTATTCGTGATGTGGAGAAATCCGCCAGATACTGTCATTACGCCCAGTCCTAGACACTGACGGAACGGTAGAGATCACGATCATGATCATGATCACAATTACTAAGTGGAGTTCCCGTGGATGTACAACGAGTGGGAAATACGGCAATTGGAGACATGACGTGTCAGGGACAGTCATCTAGCCGATCTACGAACTGTGTAGTTGTTGAAGGGGATTATGACACGAAGTATTGGCTCGATCGGCAAGATATGAAGATCAGATGTGGAATGAAATGGGGCATGTGGAATAGCGAGTTGTATGAGTGATGATGACCGATGGATTTATCCGAGGATGACGAGACAAGGCCCGATTAGGCCCGATCAGCCGAGATCAGTGTGATATGGTTGCCCTGACGGGGTATGAAGGTCGGAAGTATGGCTGAGCAGATGAATGAAGTCGTGGTGATGGTGACCCAGAGAGTTCCCGAGGTGATCAAGGGCTGATCGCCCTGATCACCGCCTGATCACCCAGCTGATCACTATGTCGATCGTGATCGGGGCTGATCAGCCTCTGATCAGCGTCCAGACGCGAAGGCAAGTAAAGTTCTCTATTAAGTCGGGCTGGATGTGAAGGGAACAAGTGTCAGAAGGGCAGATCTCAAGTGGTTTCCAAGTTGTTTATCGAAGATCGGGATGGTTTGAAGATCGTTATAGGAGTCGGGTCGTGATCAGGGCAGAAGTGGTACAGATCAGCTTGAAGGTGCAGCTAGGATGGGCAAGGTGGTGCTATGCAACCGTGCGACGAAGTAAATAGGTTCGAAGTATAGATCAGGCATGAGTTGGTGTATGGTACACAGGTATAGGACATTGCATATATAATAACAGGTTTTGATTTTCCCCCTAAGCAAAGAGTCGCTCCGTCGATCGCAGTCGCAGACCAGCTGCGCCGCAATTGAGAACTGCTTCTTGCAGTCGTAGTATGTCTCCCCGTCCAGCGCTGGTTTTCTTTCGAGTCTGAAGGTGATGCTGTCGACGAGCCCAACACACCCAGGGAACTCCTCCAGCGCCATAACGTCGGCGATCTCGAGGAGCCGCTAAACGTTGGGCCAAGTGAGCCAGCGCGGCTCAACGCTGACCAGCGCTTTGATTACTCGCTCTGTGTACTAGCAGACGGTTCCAGCTCCGATTTGAAATTGGCGCCGCACCTGACCCACTGAGCCGCCGTTGCCGTTGTGGCCCAGGCGATTGAGTGCCACCATGAGCTGCAGATCCACCGGCCCTTGCCGGTTCTGCGACTGGTTACGGAAAATATCACATGCCTTCAGTTCAGTTGCCAGACGAAGGAACGTCTGGCGGTCTGTTCTGATGACCTGCCGAAGCTCCCCCTTGTGAAGCTAGAGGGGCCTCTGCAACGCTGTGTCCCAGCGCCTGGTACTCCGAGGGAGCCTTTGTGCCAGGTACCGGCTGCGCTCCATCGCGTCTAGGGCGGCAAGAAGAGTTCGTGCGAGGTTAGTATCAGTGACGCACCTATCGCATTCTCGAGGGAGTGCAGCTGCCTCTGTCTCCCTGAGTCTTGGCATCGTTCCTTGAGGATTGCGGACAACAGACTCTACTTTTGGGACAACCGAGAACGGATCTGAGAGCGAGCAACGCTACAGAAAGGTACCGGTAGCGTGGTAGATGTTTGGGCCGTGGGCGAGCCTTGTGCAGTCCGATTTTAGGCCTTGACGGCGGCGGGCGAAGTGGTTCGTACCGTCGTACGTGTCGTTGGGTTAAGTTTGGACGTGGGTGAGCCTTCCTTTTTTTGCGGGGTGGGGTTGGGGCTGAGTTCGATGAAATCGAAATCAAGCAGCTCAGAGCTGTCTGGTTTTGACAGCAGTCAGTACACCCGCCGAAATCAGCACCTGATATTCAGAAATCAACCCCCCCCCAAATCACCCAACCTTGAAACCCTCTAATATGAGGACTTGGTCATCCATCGCCAAGTGAGCATTCAAAACAAAACATGGAGTACGTGAAATGTGCTTGCTGTGACGATAAGAGGGGAGTGGGCATGTGGCAGGCCAAGGATTGTATACACCAACGTCCAGGTTTTGTATCGATCGTCTCATGCTGTCACGCAACTCTGGCATATCAAGTTAGGAACGATCAATTGCGTGAAGCTGGTCTGAAGGAGTCAGTCAGGAACACAAGGTAGTACTTCCTACCTATGAAACACAGACCAAAATGCGCAGTCGAAAAAACTCGTCTATCGACAGGATCTGAGGCGTAATATGTAGCGACTTCAAAGTACCAGAGCTCCAATGGATCGAAGAGGTAACCAATACCTCATTAATTTCGTAGACCATAAATTGAATTTTTGTCGGGTTTTCCCGACAATAATTCGAATCAGTTGCAAGATCGATCGAGGTTGGCAAAACAATTAGGTGGGTAAAGAAGGGGGATTGGTGACCAAGTTCCTCAAGTCCCCTGAAAGATGATCATATAAGTATCCACGAAGGGGGCGAACTCGAGGCAGGAAAAACAACTAGCAGTACAACCAGAAATATCCTAAAGAAGTCCATAATATGAGATTAGATACGGAAGACAGCACATCAGTGATATTGGCTGTGACTGATAACCCGTGAATCGGTATAAATTACCCATATCACCTATCTACGTGAGGCGATTTTTGGGAACGTTTATCCGATAATCGATAAGACGTTCCCGAAACGTGACAAAAACGGTCAAAATTGCCAGAGCGGTTGGTGGCTGTGGGAATCGGGAACTCCATCTCTCGATATTGCTTGGCGGGAACAGACTACGAAAGAAATGACGGATGAGGAGAGCGAGAGCGCGTCTGCGCCAGAGCAACCTTCGTGTGAACAGGAGAGCGAGTGTGATGCGGAAACTATCTACGTCAGTGGCCGCAATTGGAGCATTGAAGCGACGAGAGCGTTGGTGCGCGCTTGGTGCAAGATGAGCCTGGAGGGACGAGGCCCGGACGAGAATACCTCCCATGTTAACCAGCGCATTCTCGCCGAGTATCAAAAGCTTATGCCGACTTCGACACGCAAGCAAAAGTTCTTGAGGACAAAATTGGTACATTAGCAACGACGTTACGGTTCTTTGCAGATTTTAATGAATCCCGCGTGCCGGGGAGCACTGGTCGCGGACCTTGGGCCACGCTCGATCCAAATGAAAAAAGGAAATACGGTACGAATGGCAAAATGTTATTGGTCCAATGAGTTCACAAACTAACGGCATTTGGATACACAGAAATCGAACGGTGTTCGCGTCCCAGATCTCGATGGTGACATTTTTGACATGATGAACTAATTTATGGGCGACAAGCCGGACATTCAACCACTCCCAACTAGTAACCCCCGACTGTTTGCATCACCCCCCTGACGTCTCTCATACGATGCGACACCCGCAGAAGCGAGAGACGCAAGATAGCGAACCCGTGCCAAAGCGTTTGACGCCGTGATTGGCAAACGCCAAAAAGAGTTTATCGAAGCGCTGCTAGAGTCGCGCAGAGAAGAGCAAGATCGTTGCGACATGCGACACGCTGGAATGCTCAACGTGCTTCGTGATCTATTTGCTTTACAGCAGACCTCGTCCCAGGCCTCGTCCCAGAATCAACAGTCGTAGCTCATGAAGAAGATACTGTGAAACCATCCAATAAAGTGAGATTTCGACCAAGATGTCTGTCAGTTCCGTTTTCTTTGCCGTCTCGTCGCATGTGGACCCGGCGACGATTACTGTGGAAGTAATTGCCAGGAGTTTGAGGAAGTCTGAAAGAAAATCAGTGGCACGAGGCCCTTTGGGTTCTATTACATGTTAGCGAATGACGTCTAGCGTTGACTGATTAGATACTCGTACCGTTCTCGCAGTTTGCTTCTTGCGTTCAGCGCATCCTCGCACATGTACTCGTCCGTCCCCGTAGGCTGGGGGTAAAGATTCTCGTATGATTCTAGAATCTGCCGCGTCTCAGAGCTTGTCTCGTCCCACTTGTCGCTGCAGTCGAACGGGAAATATTGGAGCACAGCGAAAAGCCATATTTTCTCAGCACTTCTGGCTGCTGTCGGTCCCTGTCTCATACGGATTGGATAGAGCGGCCTATTAACGGATGCCGCAATCAAGCTCGCCATGCTTCTCTACTACTGTGCTCATGGGGTGAGTCTCTCGGTGCTTTCAGATGTCTCCGGTGCTGAGGCGACTACAATTTCAAACTTTGTACGCGACGTTGCCGCGTCCCGGTTCCAGGCCATCAAAGGAATTCCTCAATGCATTAGCGTCATTGATGGGGCCCACATTCCCATCAAGAGACCTGCGACCGACGATGACTGTTATTTTCACAGGAAAAATTGGTACAGTGTCGTGCTGTGCTCCAGAATTTCAGTCGCAAAGTGACAGGACGGGAGGGGCGACATTCACGATGTCGAGTTCAATAGGCTTGAGGAGTAAATGCCAGCGTCCCATCAGTTGTCCAACAGCACATTCGATCTTGTAGCTCATGCTTGACAGCCGTCTGTTCAATCGTAGATTCAGTTGATCACGTTCGATGTCGGCAATCTCGTACGTCGTCACAAAATTGTTCGTGTTGGTGTAGACTGAATCATTAAGCAGATAGTACAAAAGGCTGGCGGTTTCCGTCTGGGACAATGCAATTTGAGCCCTAGGACCGGTCGCTGAGATCTCATCGAGCCTCATTTCAAGTGCATTAGTTCTGAAAATACGCGTATCTGCTACTAGGCCTGGCCACATGCACTACACGTCGCAACAGCGACCTCTAAAGTCATACAACGCCTTGAGGTGTCCAAGATAGCATCGTACTTGTCGTCTAATTCGAGGACAATGAAATCAAGCTCAAAGCGTGTGCGAATTACATGCATCGGTATGGTCACGGTTGTGCCTGTTGCCAACGGTACTGATAGCTACTCTTGGGGTATCTTCCTCCACGAAATCCATTAACGCTAGACTTTCATAACAAAGTTGTTTGACGCCGCTGTGTCGAACAGGGTGCGCATGGTGATATCGTTTACGGTCTAACGTTTAGGATGACGATGACTAGAGGTTCACCTCACCTTGTACTTGTTGACAAGACACTGTCATGTCAGGGGTTATTATCCTCACATGCCCGATGCCGGCATGTGAAGAATAGTAGACGGCCGCCCCTACTGGTTGCTCACGATTTTTGGATACTCCTGTTGATATCGCCTGGTGGCGGACTGGCCGGTCCGCTGGCTGCGTGGTTTCGGGCGTGATTTTCGCGCATCTATAACAGCGACGAATTTACTTATTTCTCGGTTGCGTCGGAGTCGTGGCAACTGGAACCGACAGGTCCATAGGTTCTGTACCTCCGCCTGCGCTTTGTGGGTGATAGTGGCGTGGAACGACGTGTGAACTTCTTCATTTGTTCACAATATGCTGCACCTGAGGCATATTGAAGTTGAAGGTTCTACTGCTTATTTTATACGGCGAAAAAGATCGTATACTGAAGCATTTTTTTGCTTTGGCCAATAGAACCTTTAACGTCTTCGGTGTATGTCGACAGAGATACGTTTTGACGGGTCGTCATTTAGACCCTTCATGTAAACAACCACTCGAATGGCTAGAACCACAGATTCTCACATAATACTTGATATTTTGTTTTGCGCAAGCTTCTATATCGAGCTTACCTTGACGCAGATCTAGGAACTCAGAACGACATCTAAAATCTGCTTCAGGAGATTCAAATTGAGTTCTTTTCCTTTCGAAGTCCTGATAGCTCAGGAGCGCATTCTCGTCATTGACACGGCGCTCGACAAACGTATGTCTCTGTCAGCCGCTTCTTTCCACAACAACGAGGCCAAGCACAAGTACTTCGAGCAAGCGTTAGAGGATAGAAACCGCCAGAGGAAAGCAAGTGCTTCCTGAGAGGCAAATGGCGATATAGATCGTCCAACAGGAGGGCGCAGTCCAAAAAACGAAAGCAGACTTTTTGGTTCGCAGAGCTTTGTCGCCATACAAGATGGAGAAGTATGCACATCGCTGGGTATGATTGACAAAGGAGAACCGACAGATACGTGCACAGACATTCATGATGCAAAAATTAATCGTAGTTATTGTCTCTCATCTGCTTTTGATGATATCCGTACCACAAGTTACCGCCTTCGTAAGAACCTTTAAAGAGAGCACATACTCTGACAGGGCATACGTATCCCGATCATCCTCGTCTTTTTCGAGCAACTTGTGGTCATTCCCAGTATCTTCACTCTCATTCTCACAGTCGTTCTTGTCCTACTGCCAAGCATCACCATGCTCGATCAATATGTTGTCGTGGACCACTGTAACAGGGCCACTGTTACGCGGCTTACACTGTAAGATTGCAGTGAGGAAGCGTGCAATTTGTGTAGGACCAAATGTAAATTTGGTCTTCCTTAGTTTACCTTAGATAAACTTAGATAGGAACTAATTAGTGTATTAATTAATCTATCACTTAAGTATATATATTAATATATATACCTAAGGCTACTTGAGTACTAGAAGGTAAGTTTAAGAGTGAATATATTTATGAATGGTTAAGAGCTAACTAGTATAATTAGACCTAGACTAATCATAGTAACATGTAGTATAAAACTGATCTAATGATATTTTTATCATTAGATTACTTGTTAGATTCGATAATATCAGAATCTGTTCTCAAAGTGGATTATGACAACTTATAATCCAATATTCACATTTCAGGTATTAAGTCTGAAATTGAACTGTGATATTTCTACTCAAATATCACTTATGTAATGGCACCCCATTACATCACCCCCCACTCAAGCTGGTTGGCCAATAATATAATGTAATATTGGCCAATCGAATGGTGGCACTTGTTGGTCATAACGATATTCTGTTATAACTCATTTTGACCATAAGAAAACAAATGGTCAGCAAACGCAGCGGCGCTCTTACGGGCACTGCCGATACTGTAGAGACAGCCATCACCTCTGCATCACGTGCGGAGGTGTCATCGAATGCCGACGCTCCGAATGTAGCGTCGAAGCGAAAGGCAAAGCCGAGAGACCCCTTGTCTCTCGTAGTAGACGTTGCGGAAGCAGTGTCTAAGAGAGGGCGGGAAGATGTCGCGAATGCAACATCTTCCGTGTCTCCACCTGCCGCAAGGCGGGTGTCCAAGAAGAAGTTCAATGACCTCTTCGGAGAGTCATCTGACTCCGAGAAGGAGGGAGAGGACGATACCATCCCTGCCAACGATTCTAGCGAGGTAAAGCACGCTAAAACTGCTTCGCCGTTAAGTGATGGCGAAGTAGAGTCTGACGCCGTCAATTACGACAGCGACAACTCCATCAAACGGTGGTATGAGGAGCGTAAAGCTCCTCCTGGTCCTCGTCATTCGCCAGGTCGTAGCGAAGACGACTTTGAGGTGGCAGGTGGTGCTCCACCTGCCAAGAAACAACGCGCAGAAGCGGCTTACGCTGCTTCTAAATCACCATGTCGTACGGAACGCCATGTTCCGTACAAAGTGGGGTTTTGGACCCCAGCATGGACGCTTGCCCTCGGAAGTGGTGGGCACACCGCGCGATTGTCAATATCCATTATTTGACATTAATGCGCTTGATGATTGCGAAGACCTTCGCAATCGTCATTTTGATCGTAGTACTGACGATAGACGTCGGTACTTCATCGACCTTTTCTTCCAAACTCGTTATTACACGAACCAGAAAGGGTCGCGAAAGAATAGGGACGATAAAGACGCCCTTACGCAGAGTTGGAATGCCTTTGTTGAGAATTACAACAAAGGTCCCGACGATTACGTGAAGAAAATTCACATAAACCGCGAGCGCTTCTTAAAGCACTCACGCTCAGGTAAAATGGAGTTTATCCATTTTACTTGCATTAGAGAGGGACTCTCTTGCGGAGTTCCTTCTAACATGAAGTGTCCGTGTTGTCCCACGGGAGCTCCTCGTCTAACTGAAAAGGAGCTAAGAGGGTACCGAGGTTTCTCAGTACCCGCTAGTGTTAAGAGCCTCATCGATGCTCTTAAAGCATCGGTACCTAATACCGAAGCTATGCAGCCACCAACACCTAGTGTTGATGTGCCGCCAGCATCAACACCTAGTGTTGACGCTTCTTTTGAGTTTGAGGAGAAGTATCCTTCTCAAACTCACGCAGGAGGTCAGGGGCATCCGCCCTTAGCACCTCAATCGGTTCCCAAGAGTCAAACTCTTGGGAATATCCCAACCAGAGCACCAGGTACTCGGTACGCTGCCCCTTCTTATAGGGAACCGAGCGCTTCGATAGTAAGCGCTCGAGAATGTAACGCTTGTTCCCCTGACTGTCAATCAGGGGCGGCGGGGGCTGATAATTCCCTCGGCGTTGTTGTTGCGGAGCATGGTTACCAGCTCCGCAAGCTTGAGAGGCACTGTAACGCCTTGAGCGAGGACATGTGCCACTCGATGAAAACTTATCGTTCTCATCGGGAAGAGATTCGCGACATTCTGAACGCGCATCTCGTGATGCAGAAGAAGAATGATCCTCTGCTGGTCGAGATCGATCGACTAAAGTCGGAGATCGATCGACAAAGGCGGAGATGGAAACTCTCCAGGCTTCCCACCATCGGTTGGAGACCGATTACAAGTCTCTCTTGGGAGACTTGAAGAAGCACGGCATTCGCCGTGGCGATGCGTCTCGTCCGAAGATGTAGACGATCGGTACGGCTTGAGCCTCCCAACGTAAAACGTTGGATGGAGGCGCATGGCCGCGGGAATGTCTAAAGTGTAGGCATTCCCCTTAACACTTTGGACCTTAAAGGGCCCAATGAACTTAGGGAGCAACTTCTGTGTAGGGAAGTTGCTAATTGCATGTGTAGGCAGATTAGTTGTAGATAACATAACTAATTCACCTTTTTGAAAGGAATTTGTGTTTTTCCTTCCGTTTTTATCTGCATTCTGCTTCTGCTTGTCAAAAGCGGAAGCAAGCGCGTCTTTTACATAGCGTATTACAGCTTGACGCTGTAATACGAACTCATCTACTGCTTTATTAGCAGTAGATGGGTTGTTTTCATTGTCTGCAGCCATTGCTACCGACACATATTCCGCATAAGCAGCTTCAATTTCTGAAGCTGCTTGAGTTTCTTCTGTGGTAACAGTAGAAGACTCATCAGTTTCTTCCCAAGTTGCAACTGCAACTTGCGCATCGACTCGCTCGAAATTTGAGCGGGTCCCTCCCCCACTTAGATTTGGCGTACCGCCAAGTAAAGCCGGGGTTCGTGGATGCCTTAAGGCATTCACGTAGAACGGTGTATGACATTAGTAGAAGCATGCACCGAGTTATTTATTGCAAACTCAGTGAGTGGCAAATAGTCACTCCACTGCTCGAAGGCATGCGCGTATGAACGCAGCATGTCTCCGAGAACGCGGTTAACGCGTTCAGTTTGCCTATCCGTTTCCGGATGGTCCGCAGTTGACATCTTCAACTGCGTGCCTAATAATAAGAACGTTTCTTGCCAGAAACGTCCTGTGAATCTCGGATCACGATCCGAGATTATGTTTTCCGGCATTCCGTGTAAACGAATACCGTGCCAACGAATATCCGCGCTGTTTGCGCGGCAGTGACATTCGCTGACACCGCAGCAAGATGAACCATCTTGCTGAAGCGGTCCACAAAGACCACTTTTCCTGTTTTCCGACTGTGATCGGCCGAACGACCAAAGATGAAGTCCATGGAAATTGACTTCCAACAATCTGTCGGACCGGCAGATATTGGAGTGGAGCCTGCGCTGAGTGCGCAGGCTTGACGCGCTGGCATATCTCGCAAGCGGGTACGTACTTGCGTACCCATTTATACTGGTTACGCCAGTAGAAATCGCGTGCGAGAGAAGCATACGTCTTCTCTCGACCTTGATGCCCCGAAATCGGTGCATCATGGTACTCAAACAAAATTTGATGTTTGAGGTCATCGTCGTTTGGGACGACGATGCGGCTAACATCATCTTGGTCTGTGCTATAAAGCAACAGACCATCGTGCAATTGATAACGATGCACGCAGGCGCGAAGGAACTCTGGAAGTTTCTTGCGCTTCCGATCAGATTGATCACTTACGTAATCAATCAGCAGGCGAGTTTCCTCGTCTGTTTTGTACGCTTGACGTACCTGTCGTACGAGTGACGAAGCCAGAGCAGTGCAACGTATTGCGTGTGCACAGATTGCTTCCGTTACAGACGGTTTCGTGTCGTAATCGGGGCGTTGTGATAGCGCATCCGCTATCACGTTCATTTTTCCCGGTTTATACTCAACCGTGAAGTTGTATTCAGCAAAGAATGACAGTCAACGTGCCATTCTTTGAGAGATGTGTGGTGAATTCACGGCCGTGCGTAACTACGCATGGTCCGTGTAAACCACAAACGGTCTATCTCCTAAGAGGTAGATCCGAAAATTTGCCAGTGCATACTTCATGGCAAGGAGTTCCTTGTCATGCACTGGATAGTTGCGCTCGGCTGGGCGCAACTGACGGGATTCGTAAAAGATTACGCGATCACGATTATCGTGAACGCGCTGCATCTAGACACAGCCGATTGCGAAATCGCTCGCGTCGCAAACGACGTGAAACGGTCGCTCGTTATCGGCTATCGCCGGGACGGGAGCTTCAGTCAAGCTACGCTTGACTGCATCAAATGCATCTTGGCACTGGGTATCCCAGTGCCATTCGACATCTTTCTTAAGTAATTGAGAAAGAGGTCGAATTAAACCGGCATAATTGCACGAATATTTGTGCAAGTATGTCGCCAACCCAAGGAACTTTCGAAGTTCCTTGACGTTGTTTGGCGTAGGCCATTCAACGATCACCCTGATCTTTTCTGGATCGGGGCGCACTCCATTCTTGCCTACAAAGCAGCCAAGAACGGGTATCTCAGGTGCACCAAAGGTGCACTTCTTTAAGTTCGCATAGAGCTTGTGCTTGCGCATAAGCTCTAACACCTGACGTAGATGTTCTTTATGAATGTCTACATCAGTCTTGCCATGTTCAGATTTGCTATGGATGAACACATCATCAAAGTAGCTCGGCGCGAAATCTCGCACCGGGCGCAATAGATGTGTAACGCATCTGTTGAAGGTAGCAGGGGCATTTCGAAGCCCCTGTGGCATCACAAGCCACTCCCAAAGCATACCGCTTGGGGTGCTTACAGCCGTGAGAGGGATATCCTTCTCACGCATAAGGATTTGGTAGAAACCATCCCTCAGGTCGAGAGCACTGAAAACGGTGCTCCCGCTCATGCCATCGATGATGACATCCTTTCTCGGTATCGGCGTTTGCGCCGGTACTGTTGCTGCGTTCAGCTTATTGAAAGCGTGAACGATTCTCCACCCACCAGTGGACTTCTTAACACAAAAGGTGGGGCTGGAGTGCGGAGAGGTAGACTCCCGCACATGTCCCGCCTTACGACGAGTTTCAAAGAACTCGTCGATGGCTTTGACTTGATCGCGCGGCAATGGCCATTGCCGCGTGACACAGTACTTCGTGCCGGGGACGAGATCAATTTCGTGTCTCGTTCCCTTATCCTTGGGGAGCTCACAAGGTACTTCTTCTGGGAATACGCCAGCGTATTCCCAAAGTACTTCGTAGTACGGAGAAGTCGCCTTAAGCGACTCCCAGCTCTGCGCTTCAAAGCGCTGAACTTTGGTTTGATCATTGGGAACGAGTTCGTTCCCAGCGTTCTTTTCATTGGGAACGAGTTCGTTCCCGATGCCTTCTAATTGCAAAGTGGATATTCGCTCACGAATATCCACAACCTCATCAGATGCGACAATGACGCAGATCTGTTCGATCTGATCATTTCGCAAGTTCTTTACGAACTTCTTCCAGCTCAACGCTGGAAGGGCCATCAACCCTGAACTTGAGTTCGGAGGGTTGTCAAGTGTGAGAGACTGGGTAGCTAATCCGGTCTCTGTCTGCGTCAGGACGTTGATCGTCTCGACGGACACAGCTGCGAGATCAGACGCAATCGTCCGATCTGTTGCACGGTGATCATCACTCGTGCGCAAGGCCTTCTCTCCATGGTGACCACTGTCTACCATGGTGCTCATTCACTCACGACTGCCCTCAGTCGTGAGTTCTTTATTTTTGACACGGAAGTCATCTGCTTCCGTGACGGTTTTATTCTTTTCACGGTGGGTGTTTCCCACCGCGTGTGCATTCTCTTTACCACGACCGTCATCGGTCGTAGTAGCAACATCAACAGGGTGTGCTTTGCATCCTTGTCGCGCACATTACTGACACGCAACGACTCGTTCGTCGCGTGTTCGCGTCCCTCTGGACTCTGATCAGCGGGTGTACTATCCGCTGACCTAGTCGGATCAGGTCTGGTGGTGCCATCGCTACCCACCAGACTGTCTGACTCTGCGGTTGTATCATTAGATACAGCCGGATTACTCACAGGGTGATCAGATCCTGTGAGACCGCCGCAGTTGATCGACAGGTAAACCCATTCGATCGTTGGTTGATGCTTGGACATCCAAGGGATGCCCAAGATAACATCGAACTTGTCGTCAAGATCGAGGACGATGTATTCGTCCTCGAACGACAGTTCGTCTAACTCGAGGCGTGTTCGAATTACACGCTTTGGTATAGTCACGGTTGCACCTGTTGCTAACCGGACTGACAGCATGCTTCTTGGAGATTCAATCTCCTCGAAGTTCAACGACGTTAGGACCTCAGTTCTAACGAAACTGTTTGACGCTCCTGTGTCAAACAGAGCACGCATGGGGACATCGATTCCATGCGGCTTAACTTCCAGGGTGATGAGAGGTTTCTCTTCACCCTGCACCTTTTGACAGGACATAGTCCCGTCTGGGGCTATTATCCTCACATGCCCGATGTCGGCATGTGAGATAACCCGTCCAGTAGGGCGCCCCGCCCCTACTGGTTGTTGACGTTTTTGCATCAACAGAGGGTTGCCCCTGTTGATGTCGCTTGCCAGCAGACTGTCCAGTCCGCTGACTGCGTGGCGCCGGACGCGGCGCCATACATTCATGGGTGTAATGGCCCATTTTCGCGCATCGATTGCAGGAAGGAACTTCTTGTTCTTCGGTTGCCTCGGAGTTGAGGCAACTGCAACCAATAGGTCCATAGGTTCTGGACCTCCTCCGCCCGCGTTCTGACGCGGATGTGGGTGTCTAGGGACGAAGTGTGAACTTCGTCTCGATTGGAAGTTTTGGTTAGTATGAACATGCTGTATTGGCGGCATGTTAAAGTTGAAAGGCGCTTGCGCTTTCCGACTAACCCCAGCATGCGCTGCTGTTGGCGCATGCTGAATTCCTCCCGGATGCTTTGATCGATAGCATCCCTCAGAGTCTTTTGGGGAACCCGGTAAAGACTCTGTTTGATGGGACCGTCATTCAGTCCCTTCATGAAGGCGGTGACCTGCATGGCAGGGGGCACCGGCTCGTATACAATATTTGACAACAAATATTGTATTTTCTGAGCGTACGCATGTAGGCTCAGCTTGCCCTGCCTGAGTTCCATGAACTCTTCACGGCAGCTAAGCTCCATTTCTGGAGCTTTGAAGTTGAGCTTTAGCTCAGCTTTTAAGTCCTGATACGTCAGGAACGCAGATCCATCAGTGGATCTGCGGCTCATCGCCCATGCCCTAGCGCGACCGCCTAGGCATGTGGTGGCGAAATAAGCTTGTGAACGCGGGTCCACAATCTTTTGCGCAGAGAGGGCATCTTCCACCTCTGCGAACCACCTACGAAGGGGTTCACCCCCTTCGCCAGTAAAGGGCGGAATCCGCGCCTTTACTACTTCAACGCTCGCACTAGGTGCGGGCGCTGTTGTTGCCGCCGCCGTTTGGGAGCGCAATATTGCATTGCGCACCTGGGGGTCGACATACATTTTCTTGAAACGGGAAACCGTTTCTAAAGCATCCTCCGAGGTTTTGCCACGGAGGAGAGTGATGATTTCGGGTCCTATGGTCCGAATCATCTCAGTCACTGTCATTATAGCACTCGGTGACCAGTTAGGGAAGTTTTCCATAACTAGGTCTTGCGCGAGCTGACGCTCACGCTCACGTTCACTGGCTGTTGTCATGACAGCCAGCGGCTCTTAAACCTTCGTTCCGCTAGTTAACTAACGGAACGCGTCAACAGTGGTCGTTTAGACGGACCACAAAGTGCTACCAGGTGTAACAGGGCTACTGTTACGCGGCTTACACTGTAAGATTGCAGTGAGGAAGCGTGCAATTTGTGTAGGACCAAATGTAAATTTGGTCTTCCTTAGTTTACCTTAGATAAACTTAGATAGGAACTAATTAGTGTATTAATTAATCTATCACTTAAGTATATATATGCACCTAAGGCTACTTTAGTACTAGAAGGTAAGTTTAAGAGTGAGTATATTTATGAGTGGTTAAGAGCTAACTAGTATAATTAGACCTAGACTAATCATAGTAACATGTAGTATAAAACTGATCTAATGATATTTTTATCATTAGATTACTTGTTAGATTCGATAATATCAGAATCTGTTCTCAGGATGGATTATGACAACTTATAATCCAATATTCGCATTTCAGGATTAAGTCTGAAATTGAACTATGATATTTCTACTCAAATATCACTTATGTAATGGCAGCCCATTACACCACTAGTAACAATATTCCCCACCACCAAATTCTCCTGATTCCCACAAACTCCGCCGGACATCCACCTGCAGCTATCCTAAGCTCCCAGTGTAAAGAAGCCGTCGCCATCGGGCCACCTTGGTCTAGCTCTTGAAGCCGAAAGGATGCATTTATCTTAGCTTCTAAGAACGCATTAAACCTGAGAATATCAATGTTTCTTGAGATATTCCGTAGTAAAAGAGTGTAGACAGGTTGTGCTCCAATAATACCTCTAGATGAATAACCTTGCCTCTTCCATACTGAAGTACTCTCCATCTCGTCCATTACAGCACGTTCGTTCTTGAGGCGGTGGGGCTGCTTGTGATAGGGTACTTCAATCTTTTCGTAATGCAGTGCCGCCTCCCGCGTGTAGAAATGAAAGTTTAAACGGTGATTAGAATGATCATAGCTAATACCTTTCACTTTCGCCAACATCTCCCATAGTTTACCTTGCGTCATCCCTCTTGCCGTCGCCGCCATAGCTATGCTCTCCTGTATGCTTCTCGTGCTTTGAAAAACACCTTTAATTGGCATTTCTCCTTTCATGTCCATTCTTAGACACCCTTCCACTTGCATCCGGATAGTTAAAATTAGCTCAACCGTTGCCCATTAGTCATGATACTCCATAAGAACGGCGGCAAATACCTCGCGATAATCGTTCCTTCTGCCAACCCCTTAACGATCCGCCATTCTTCTGCTGCTCCTTGACGTACTCGTTCCTCTAGTCCAGACGCTTCCTCTGTTTTACAGACTTTATAGAGAGCGTTAATCTCTCCCTGATCATAATGCGCTTTATTGAATAAAAAAGCATCCTTAATTTTGGGTCCTCTGGTTTTGTCTTCTTTTTCTCCCGTTACCTTATGTAACCAATCCGTCAGTACATATCCTGTCCTTAACGCAACTTCTACTTTTCCCTTCCCATTGCTCTTCGCCAATACATTTTCTAGGGATTGCTTGGTTCTTGTGTGTATTTGGCATGCTTCTCTCACCTTCCCTTGCCAAACCGTCCATTCCTGCTTCTGTTGCACTACCACGAGTTCGAACAAGTCAATCAGCCGTTCCTGTTATGTTACCGTTATCCGTGGTAGTTTCGTTCCTGCTAGATGACTTCCTGTCTTTTGCTGCACCATCTGACAAAACAGGGCCTCAAACAATTGCTGCATCAGATCCAGCCACGTCTGCAAGCGAGGTCTTTTTTGTGTCGCATCCTGTAGTGCTTGTGACAACACCTCAGCTAAGTCCTGTAATGTTATCTCTGGCTTCTCCTCTTCCTTCATTTTGGTATCGTGTTCCTCATAGCTTTCCGTGCTTCTTGAGGTCATGTCGACGTGATTGCCTCCTCCTTCCCTCATGTGTGTACTCCTCGCTACAGCTAGTCCTTCCTCCGCCGGATGAATACCCTTCACCCCTTCTCCTTCCGTGTTATCCGGTTGTTCCTCCGACTCATATCCCGCAGCCTGGCTTAACTGTGATTTTTGTACGATGTCGTCAATGGGCCGTGTATCCTGCCCTTTCCCCTGCTCCTCCGGGGTCTCCGTCTGTCCGTCCCCAGCATCTCTTCTCAGTTTAGCCTCCATTCCGTCGTCCCCGGGCCCTTCCCCGGGATCTTCCATTCGCTCCTTAAACTGGTAAGTGCTCTCCCTAAACTTTGTAGTCGTGATCCGTCTCCAACCAGCGCTGGGTTGGGAGGGCTTTTCAGCAGAATCAGAACTGATTATCTTTAATTTGATCGATTTAAACGTACCGCACGTTTGTTTGGTCGCCACAAAAATAAAATGGTTTAATTTGGGTATTCAGACTCTGTAACTTGTCGCCCCTCTAGAATAGTGACACATAAAACAGCAAAATAGGTAATCTACGATAAAACGATTTATGTGCCGTGAAGCACTTTATATTGGATGTGTCTAAATACTTACTTATATTTCGAACAGGGGTGTGCGGTATTGGTACCGGTAGTGGTTAGTACCGGTAGTACCACCGGTAGTACCGCCGGTACTAAACACTACCGATACCGATACCGGGAACTTCAAAGTAGGTATGAATAGTACCGTACCGATACCGCCCTTAGTAATGTTGGTATCTATCACTACCGAAGTCTGAAATTATGGTATTGAGTATCGATAGTATTCACCGTCAGTGCCAATCTAGGTACTCGGTATTGATAGTATTTACCGTCCATACTAATCTCGGTATTACAGTAGTACCGACTAAATCGGTATCAAGAGACAATATTTTGTCTCGGTATCTCTAGTATTGACATTGAAACATACTGAAAAAAAGTCAGAGTTGATAATGATATTAATGTTTTTTACACTCCCCATCTATGTAGCCTGGTTACTGCATCGTTTAACATTCAAGCAAAAGAAAAGGAGGTGGACAATCACTGATGGTAATGATAAGTAAATAGTATCTCTATCTGCTTAGTATCGAGTATGTCGAGCAAAGAAGTGTCAGCACCACCACCACTATCATTATGTCATTTAATAATAGTTCTTTTTTTAATCAAGAAGTAAATACTTTATTCTTTAGTGCAAAATTTTTTAAAATATTTATTGATGTAAAACCTTTTTTAACAAATTTTATAAATCAATTAGATACTATTACAAATATTGAATATAGTTATCATACATTTTTTTAAAAGCAATTATATATGGGGAGACATTTTCATGAGCAAATATGACCAAACTTATGCAAAAAATGTTAACGATATGACTAGACCCCAAAGAAGGAGTAGG
>MIQA02020021.1:0-38084 GCA_001887855.2 Sclerospora graminicola
TTTGGGCAGCCTGAATTACTACAGTCGGTTCATTGAGGATTTCGCGGTCTATGCGGCGGTTTTGTATAAATTACGGGAGGTGGATTACCAAAAGCTGAGAAAGCAGGATAGGCAAGTGGAAGCGCGAGCCGAGCCAGCAATATCAACCAATGGGATGCCTCCCTTCTCAACTATTTCGGCCAATGAGAAGGCGCACTTGTCTGCCCCGATAGGCAGCCGGCCGCCAAATTCCAGTGCGGCCGGCCCGGACGATCACATGACCCGAGCGATGGTAGCCTTTGGTATGTTGAAGGCGAAGATGGCGCCTACACCGGTCCTGTAGCATTTTGATGTTAATAAGGTTCCTGTGGTCATCATCTATGAGCCATCTCAGCTGCCCTTGTTCAAGATCATGACGGAGTGTACTGTCCTGTGACATTCACCAGCCGGACCCTGAAGGCTAACGAAGTTAACTATGGGTTAGTGGATAAAGAAGTTTTGGCCTTATTGCGGATCTTGGATGTGTGCTATACTATGCTGGTGTCTCGGCCTATTAAGGTACTGTCTAGACGGTCGACCCTGTCATGGCTTCTGACGGCGAATGGAATTGACGGCCGGCTGGGTAGATGGGCGGCTCTGCTGTCTCAGTGGTCCCTCGAAGTGATTAAGTGTATTAAGGGGGAAGAGGAGATACTGGGCACGCTGGCTGCCAGCATTACCCCCAGGGCAGAAGTGGAGGAAGCACTGATAGCTATAGCGCCTCGGAAGCAGTCTCGACAATCCATCATATTACCGCCGCCAACAGTGGGACCCACGGAGGAGCTAATGGTTTTGATTTTTGACGGGTCGGCGAGTGTAAAGAAGGGAGTCGGGGCCTATAGTGCTATTGTGTGGAAGTTGCCCGAATGGAAAGTGGTCACGGCCGCCTCGGATTTCACACCTGGCATAACTGTGAACGAAGCGGAGTACAGAGGGCTTTTACTTTGCCTAGATCTGCTGGCTGGCCGGACACAGGGGCGGATCATCATATGTGGTGATTCCAATCTGGTGATCCGGCAAATCACAGGAGAGATAGATTGCAAGGCGCCCCGGCTGAGACTGTTGAACGATCGGGTTATGTCCGCCCTGCGGAAATGGCCGGAACATGAACTGTTACATGTCAAACGAGAGTGGAACAACAGCGCAGACCATCTGGCAACCTTGGCCATGCGAGATCAGGTCGGTCCTACCTTTTCGGATCCAGAATTGTTGGACGGATTGGCAGAAATGAACAAGCTGTCGGAGATAATCAAACCGGCCGCTAGGTACGAGGACCATCCGCCCGGACCCAACCGTCCCGAAGAAGAGGAGTATGGTGACCGGGACTGGGAACAAGGCATTCAGACCCGACCGGATCAAGGGATGCCCTGTGACAATAAGAGGTCCCTCTAGGCGGGCCCGCAGGCCTGTTGGGTGCGACTAAGCAGAGGCAAGAGACGAAGTGAAGGATTGGATTGAAGATGAAAGAAGCATGGACGGGTATATTGAAAAGGAAATGAAGGAAAAGAAAGAATCAAAAGAAGCCCGATTGCACATCCCTATGGACGATTATACTTGCCGCTGAGCCGAGCCACTCGAAGTCCAGGATGGTCGGAGGGTCGTTTGCGGTACTGATTGCGCCAAGGATCTTGCCGGTCGATGGCCTCCAGAGATTCGGAAAGAGAGGTAGTCTGATCCCGCGCACCCAGGCCTGGGAACCACGTTCCGCCCTCCGCTGCATCTCCGCATCTTCGGTTCGGTAGATGGAGTATAAACGGGGAGAGAAACAGGTCCAAGTCGCAATTACCATCCCGGATACCTTCCATGACAAACGCACATAAACGGACCCACGCCTCGGAAGCTCGCCCCCGACGATTCTTCCGGGCAGCGGAATACGTTCGGAGAGATTCGTCTGTGCGTTTATCCTCTGCAGAAATGTACAGAAAATAGGTGGACTCCCAGATGGACCGGGCATGAGCCACAGCGAAGTCCTGTAATCTCGTCTTGAATTCCGTAAACCATGGGCTGGACGGAAGTCCCATATCTGGCATCTCAGTAGCCAAGATCTTTCAAGGCTCGGTCTTCATGAGCGCGTCGATGGCACCCGACCTCATCAGGTCGGGGCGCCAAGCCCCTAATGGAGGCGACTTGCGTGATCGAGGGAATATCCAGAGAGGCGGACGGGACAGAGAGTGAGCGAGCTGAGAACTGGAGATATCAGCGAGACTTAAATTTCTCAGCTGCTCGACCGGCCAAGGTAGAAAGGCGGACCGATCCGACTCACTGGGGAAGCGCCTGTCCGGTAACCACAAAAGTGGAAGTTTAGGAAAAGGGGGCTTAGGGGGTAGAGTGCTCCGCCGGATCTTGGGTTTGGTCGCCGGCCGGCTGGGTCGACGTTTGGGACGTGGCCCAGCCGGAGCTAATCGCCGGGTTTTGGCCGGAGTTTTGGAGAGATGGGCTCCTGTATCGCTCAGGTCGGGAGGAGTCAACCACTGATCAGAGATGTCCTCTTCGTTGTCCTCCACCTTCTCCTCTGCTACTCCGTTGGAATTCGAGGTACGGGCGACCTGAGAGGCCGGGGTGTCGACAGTGCAGGGAGGCAAGGAGAGATCAGACGGCTCATGCCCCCCGGAGCCAAAACCTGCCGGCGCCGGAGTTTGCAGATCGATAACCTGATCGGGTTCCAGTTGATCCGTCGTTTGGCCACCGGAATTTGAGAGACGACGACGGGTATCCGCGCGAGAGCGAGATAACGCGACGCACATCTGCTGGTTGTCGTAATCCTCGTCTTCTTCGTCATCATTATAGATGTACGGAGGGGAAGGCGGTCCTGAATCCGAGGAAGAACCAGACGGAGGGCTGATCCGGGTGCCGGATGGCGACGCGGCCGCCGAACCAGATGACGAAGCAACTGCCGGACCGGGTTCCGAGTCCTCTTCGGAGCTAGATGACGAACTAGAGGTGAGACCAGTTCTCCCTGGTGAAAGAGGAGGAGATGCAGCAGCGTACAGCCTTGCAAACAAGCTTTCATCGCTGTCTGACTTGCCCAGATGACATTGGCGCGAAGGGGAGGATTCGCTCTTCTTTCTCCGTTTGGGCGGGTTAGCACCGGCCAAGGAAGGGTTAAAACTGGCCGGACGCTTTTCTCTCCCCGATCCCACCGAGGCGGATGAGAGGTCTGAACCGGCGAGGGGCGGATTAGGGCCGGCAGGAAGCTCCTCAGGTCCTGATTCCGCTGAAGCAGACAACCGGGACGATTTCGGTGGAGAGGTTTTCCACTGATCCACCATCCCCTAGACAGCCAAGATGGACTCTCGTGCACTCAAAAGAGCTTGCAAGAGAGGAGCGGCCTGGCTTCGAGTCGTTTCGAGCTGGTCTTGTAATTCACACAACAAGGACCTAAAACGATCCTCCTTGTCCACCATGGCAGCGCAAACACGGTCGGCCCGAGCCAGCATGGCATGGGTGTCGAAATGACTTCGCCGGGCCCGGTCGAGCTCAGACCGCAGCTCCCGTTGCCGGGAGGAAGTTTCCTGCAGCTGCTGCTCCAGAGAAGAAATTTGGCGGAGATCTTGAGTGTGGGACTCGCGCAGGTGGTTTTGGTTGTCCCGCACTTTATCTAACTCTTGGGACACCTGGCGGAGTCGGACACGAAGGTGTGAAAGCTCTTGGGACATGTCAGGGATCTCGGCGGACTGTTGTTTCAGCTGTTCCAGCTGTTGGACTGCGGAGTGATAAGGACATGGAGACCGTAAGCGACTGGGTTACAACACAAGAGGAGAAGAGGCACTTACGTTGAAGTTTTGATCGGTGAACCAACTCCTGATTGGCAGTCCGGAGGGGCTCAACGACGTCTGCCAGCATGCGGAGACGGTTTCTCTCTTCCGTCAGGATGGCGACTTGGCCCTCAAGATCGGTCACCTGTTTCTGAAGATCACTCGGTCTCGAGGAAGATTTTCGAACGGCAGCTTCATCGGCCCGGCGGTTGGCGGAGGCGAGTTGTTGGACCAAGTCAGCTTGGATGTGCTCCAAGCTATCCACTTGGGCGGTTAACGCCTCCAGCCTTTTCTCCATCCCCGCCGCTTCGGAGATGGAGGCGGATGGCGCAGCGGCCCGTTGCAGGGCGTCCGTAAGCTGGCCCACAATTGCCCTGAGGCGGGTTATTTCGTCCACTGCTTCTTGACGACTGCGTTTCAGCTCAGTGATTCGGGGGTCCACGGTCTAGCATCGCACAAAAGGTCATGCATCTCCGCGACAGAACTTCAGAGTCAGCCTGACAGGATCGGAGATTCGCCTGAAGGGAAGAGACGGCGGCCCTCAATCTGTCCCGATCACCGCAAACCTGGCCGTGAACGCGGAGCGCCGTTTCAGCGTCAGCGGTCGACAACACCAGATCGGGAGTACGGGACGAGCTCGGCGGTTTTGCAACTTCCACCCCGCTGGCGGGCGAGTCGTCATCCACGAGAACGAGACGGCATATGTCATCCTTGTCGATTTGCAAGACTGAAAATATATCAAGATAAAGTCAGCATCTGTGGATGTGATTGCAAGCCGGCTGGGAGACCGACCGGGTTCACGAAAATTGTTATAAATCAGCCGGACGACGTACCAAAGCGAGGCATGGGTAAGCAGGATCAGATCGACTTGGTTCAGGTGAGGTCGTGCCTCAACCGTTGTGCGGCTGTGACGCGACTCAGGGGCGGCTGTGGTAAAGTGACTTATGAATTAATTGATGGGAAGGTGTGAAGTACTTTCCAGAGGGCGCCTTCTGATTGGCAGAAAATGTGGACCAAGGGCATAGGTGCCGGATGGCCGTCGCCGAGCGTATCTACCAGCGGCCGGACGGCGCCAGGCCTGGAATCAGGCCGGATGAATGCGACTGAAGACGTGGATAGTTGGGCTAGCGGACTAAACGGACGGGACGACCACGGATGGCGGACGGCTGAGGGGCGGATTGGTTGGAAGGTATGAGCGAAAGGGGCCTGAAGGATGATGAGTGATCTAGTGGATGAAGGAGGCACCCGGATGGACGTGGAGCTGCCAAAGGAGTGCTAACGCACGCGACCAGTGAGTTCAGATGGATGGCCATCCGGCCGATCCGGCTGGGTTCGATGTACCGCCCGGGCTGGTACCAGCTAGGTTCGGTGTACTGGCCGGGCTGGTACCATTTGGGCTGGGTGTACCGGCCGGGTTGGTACACAAAATCGGAGTTAACCGGGCTTTTTCGGGTAAGATACATGACTGTCCAGCCGGGCTATTTGGGGTAGGTTACACAAATGGGAGTATTGGATATAGGCATAAATCAGTATACGTTTCGCTTTCTTAGACACAAGTCGCTTTCATTGGTTCACAGCGGAGGGCTAACAAGGTCACTTCTTGCTGTTATTGGTTTGCCCGGGGAAGGTTAAGTTAACCCACCGGAAGTCCCCTGACCGGCTCGTGCGTTTTGCGGTATACTCACCTCAAGTCGCCCGGTTTTGAACACGGTTTTATTAATAATTTGGGAGTGTAACATTTGCCTTCTGTGAAAGATGTTAGCTATATTTGGATTCCCCTTTTCGTACACGTTTTATTTACCCTCATTATTATTGGTTTGGTTGCCGATGGATTATTCTCGGTCAGCCGTCGCAGTATACAACTTCAAGTATAGCCAGTCGACTCCCGGTGACGATTTCGCCCAGGACTACCCCAGTCCATGAACCTTCATTCCCGTTTTCGACGGACTTACCTTTTCGCCCTAGGGTCTACCAAGAGAGCGCACCGCCAGTACTGACGGGTACACAAGGTGAGCTTTTAACATGGAACATCCGAGTCGTCACGACCAAGCGGTTGGAAGTGACCGATCCAGCCGGCCGGATGCCGGATCGGATCATGACTCGGATGGACGGAGTACCCCCTCTGATGCCCCAACCCCAATCATTATTGCGCTTTGTATAATCACTCCCAAAATTCCCCAGAATAAAACTCTGTGCTGGAATTGGGGAGGGATTTTAAAGAAAGTAAAAATTATTGAAATAACAAATATATTGGCAAGTGACATGGTTTTTTCAAGGATAAAACCGTGAACCATTTTGTTAATAATTATTGACCATTTCAAATAGATGCAAATATCAAGACGAATATAACGGATTTTGCTACAAAATCAGAAGACGCAATCAATGATATATTTTTTAAAAAATATTTTTCTACATTTTTAATTTATTTGCTAATATTTTTCACTCTGTAGTTTATTTCACCGCTGCATGGATATGATTCCATGATTAAATATTGATAAAATGAGCGCTTACGAACTTAAAACTTTTGATGACAGGAAGAATTTCTGAGAGCGACTACACCACAGCGGTCTTACATCTTGCTACCACACGAAGAAGTCCCAACCCGACACCGGAGAAGCAAGCGCTTCATTTCTTAGACCATGTTCTTAGCTGCTGTTGCACGACCGAGGTATGATCTTTAATATTTTACACCTTCGATGTCTTAACTACCTCTGATGATTTATTGAAACTGACATGTAGACGTGATTCTCACCGAAACACAACGTGGGACGGAAAGCTCGGAATTTGGTCCTTCACGGAAGAGCATATTGCTGAAAGATCTAGCGCAAAAAAAACAAGAGGAGCTATAGTTACGCGCAACGTTGAGGTTATTGATCGCAAAATTTATAAAAAAAATCTTCTCGAGTTTTGGTTCCCTTCAATCAAGGAGAAATGGCCTCGACGGGACAAATCGAGAGTTATTTACATTCAACAGGACGACGCGAAACCACCTGTCTCTCCGTTGGTGAGGATATTGTCGGTGCCGGGACAGAAGGAGGATGGAATATGCGTATATACTGTCAGCCATCAAATTCAACCGACCTTAATGTTTTTGATTTGGGGCTGTTTGCTACGCTCCAGTCTCTTCAGTACAAATTTGAAATCGGAGGCATCGACGAACTGATTGCTGCTGTTGATGCTGCATATGACGAGTTGAGCGTGATGACCCAAGACAATATATTTATGACATTACAGAAATGCATGATTTGTATATTGCGTGATAAGGGTGGGAATCACTACAAGCTACCTCACATGAGGAAAAATCATTTACGCTATCAAGGCCTATTGCCACTTTCCCTTCCATGCCCCCCCCCCGACGCCATTGCAATACATCTCGATGTGTTGAAGGAACTAAACCGTCCAAGCGTGTCAATGTTTGATTTTGGTGCATCGAATCATGCAATGGCCAACACGAATCATGGGCAGGACCCACCGCCTGTGGTGGTGCCGAAGTATACTCGTATACCACCTAGTCCCTCGGAGACTAGTGGTCATTCAGGGTCGAGAGCTTCGGGAAATACGTTGCAGTCGCGAATCGACGCTCTCCAATTGACAGATTCAAACGATACGGTGCATTCTCGTATCAGTGTGGAGTCTGATGACTCGTTCTCGAAAAGCCAAAGAGAGCTGAATAATACCGATACGATGCTTACGCATGGCTCGTACGCTTCAGGTCTAACACGACGCACGGCGCTGTTAAATGGAAGTATCTTGTATCCCAAGCCGTCGGCCATCATGTCGCCTCCAGCTTCGTTCCGGAGTGACCGAAGTAACGATACTTTTGATCGCGATGTATTTGATAGCACGCGTTCGACGGAGCTTGGAGCGTTCCTCACACACGGCTTGAGTCGTTCAGTGACTATGATCATGGCCATTATGAAGACACTGAAATTTTTGGGCAGAGTCAAACCAATACTAGCGGCAACGGATTTGGCTAGACAAGCCGTCGAGAAAAAATAACGTCTCTGCTAAAAGTCACGGCTCTGTCGAGTTTTAAGCTTGGTGGTCGATACCAGCAAGTGGACAAAATTTTTGACTGAAGGTTAACCGTCGTACGCGATACCCCGTTGGAAACAAGACGTGTCGTATCGTAGCAGCATGAAGTACGACAAAGTAAGCAAGTTTCTGAATTTGATGCTGACTTTTGTGCGTTTTGTGTAATCCTGAACTGGGGACATGTATCTCGTGTCGGGACGGTAGGTTGGAGAATTCATTAGCATCCGGAAGTCAAGATCGGTCCATTTTGATGCGCGACCTGCGAGCGCAAGAGTCATTTCATAGTAAACTTATCGGGCTTAAGCAAATGCGTGGTCCAAAATGGTCTTTTGATGGTCGAGAACTAGCTTCCGGGGGCGATGACAACAGATTATTTATTTGGAATGTGCAAATGACATCCTCACGCTTACGGGTAGATGGAACGACACATTTGGTTCGCGTTCATGCTCAATCGGCAGCTGTGAAAGCGATTGCATGGTCGCCACACCAGCATGGTCTTTTAGCTTCGGGTGGTGGGACTGCCGATCGCTGTATTCGCTTCTGGAAAACACAGTCGCTGACAGCTTTGCCGTATGTCGACACGGGCTCGCAAGTGTGCAATCTAATGTGGTCGAAGAATCCCAATGAGGTCGTAAGTACACATGGCTATTCGCCAACCAGATTATTGTTAGGAAATATCCCACAATGACCAAGCTGGTTACACTCACGGGGCACATGTTTCTCGTGCTTATCAGGCTATGTCACCCGATGGCCAAACAATTATCACAGGAGCTGGGGATGATACGCTGCGATTCTTGCAGCAAATGTGTTAACAGCTCAACGAGAAAGTCGCCTCGGAACAGACCCAATGCTGCCATTCAGCATATGCACTGAAATCCGATAATACGACAGCACAACGTAGAAAACGTGGACCAAAGGACTAAAAACGGTATCAGCACTGAAACCATGAGGATATTTTCCATGCAATACGAAGTAATATTACTATCGAGTTGAGAATAGACGTCTCTATGACCTCGACATCCGCCACGGCCACGCCGCCCTATAGACTCATTACAGCACGCGACTCGCCAGTTTTGTATCGCTTCTCTCTTCCTTCTTTTGACGTCATCATAATTGTCGTACGTAGTATTGTACATTGTTCTGCATACAAGCCACTGTACGCAGTCCAAAGATGGAGAAGGCGAAGGCGAGGAATATTTTACACGACCATTCAAATTAAATCCCTCTCAGATGCGAATAACTGTCAATCGTGATTACGTGCTTTTTTATTTATCAACCTATCAAACTGTCATATAGCTTTGTTGCGTTTATTTCCGGCCAGAGGTAGTAATTGATTAGGACAAAGTTCACCTCTGTTCTGGTACAGCTCGGTTGAAAATGGGGACATCTGATTGGTTAGATGGTGGTCTTGGTTCAACTGACTCTGCTGAGTCAACAGATCCCCAGTTATAAAATTATACAGACCCAGAAGACATAGACATGGATGACACTATTTTTGCTCACCAATTTCACAAATTTTGTGGAAGGTCGGTGTGTTTTGCTCACTTGGTTGGCCCTTGGTTAGGAGTATCTAACCGATGTGACTCAAGCAGAGGTGAACTTTTCCCTTGGTGTACGTACAAGATTAAATTGGACAATTTGAAAAACCTGCTCACATAGTTTATTGATTGAGTCGATTTGGAAGACTTAAAACCGGTAATATGTTGATTTTAATTCAGGCTTACCGTCTCTTATTTTAACCTGACCCAACCTTAACCTTCAGGTTGAGCTAATGGGAAACCTTAACGTTGACATCACTATATATAGTTAGGTACTCATAGTTCGCATAAGATCATTTAGTACCTTCATACCGTTAATCATCCCCGCAAGGGGCAATGCAGTGAGTAAGGAATAGGTAAAGGGGAAGTCCTAATCCAACTCACGTTTTGGCAAAATCCAACTGTACAGTATATCACAGCAGTCATACATATTTCACAGAAAATCACGATACCACCTCGAGCTGGGCAATAAGGGGGGGAAGACGCCTTGACATGACCAAAGCGCGCTGTGAAGCTCAGGGCGGTATTTTTTCGTTCAAGGATGACACGATACTAGGAAGTAGCCACATGTTGTACGCAGATAAAACAAAGCTATGTGTTTTCTTACCCCAGGATAGAGGGCTAAAGCAGTCTCTTCCTTTGGCGGCGGAGGGATCAATGCTTTTGTTTCTGGGCAATCATCAAAGTTGTGTTCATTGTAAATGATCCCTAGTTGAAATACCCTCGGGGAATATTTTATAGCGGTGATAAATTCAACATGCATACCAAGCAGCTGGCAATACAGATGACTCACATCGGCGAATCGTGCTACTCGTTTTCGGTCTTAGAACTGATCAGCCTCCAAGGTCGGGCCTTAATACTTTCATATGGAGGAAACGCGGATGAGTTCAATAATGAACTCAGAATTGTGTTCGAGCTTGGAAGTGCAAACAGTAGGTGTATAGGTAGTGTTTACATCTTTCATGTGTACTAAAAAGTGTTGTACGAGTATACTTTTTTGACAACCCTAACCATTCTGAGTCTTAGTTGGATTTGGCCAAAACGTGAGTTCGATATAGACTTCCCCCAAGTTAGAGGTTAGGTTCTCTGGCGAGGTACGCGGTCACAGCTTCGTTCATTTTGCGTGCAACCCTCCACTAGCGATAAAGCGATTGCTTCAAACCTTTAACTCAGCAGCAAGCCCGACCACATGGTGCGGCGGAAGGCGTAGTTTCGACGCCTCGGCGTTCATTCGAGCGAAAACTCCCCTGCGGTGGTAGTAGTTTACGTATGCCGTTTGTTTCTCACAACTACTGTAAATAGTCTCTGCTAGGAATTAGTCTGGCACAGACTAATTTGTGTGAGGACAAGAATCCCAATTGGTAAAATTCACGGCACCAAGAAAATTCTGAAGAGGAAAAAGTTGACTTTTATGAGGTTGTCGTTTTAGCGTAGCGACTCTATACACGCTCATTATTTTTTTCAATACACGTTTTTAATGTTCCAATCCAGATTACACATTAGCGAAAGTGGCCAGCGTGGTCGCAGTGGCGACAAGTCTCTCCTTACCGACGGGATCGCCGCGAATTTCGACAAGACTATCGCACTTTTGCCACTGCAGCAACAAACTCGTATTCGTACTTTGTCGTATCGCATTGTAAACCTTACAAAAAGCTTCTTTAGAGCAGGTAATTAATATGGATGCAAAGTCGATTTAGGAATATCAATACACCAGGCTAGCTGTTACTGGCTTACAATGTAAAATTGCAGTGAGGAAGCGTGCAATTAGTTAGGACCAAATGTAATTTGGTCATCCTTAGTTTATTTAAGACAAACTTTAGGATAGACTATTTAATTAATTAAATAGTCTCCTTAAATATATATATATATATATACCTAAGGCCACGTGTCTACAAGAAGGTATGTTTAAGAGTGAATATATTTATGAATGGTTAAGAGCTACCTAGACCAATCATAGTAACATGTAGTATAACACTGATCTAATGATATCTTTATCCTTAATTACTTGTTTGTATCAGAATCTGTTCTCAAGGTGGATTATAACAACTTATAATCCAATATTCGCATTTCAAACATTACGTCTGAAATTGAGCTGTGATATTTCAACTAAATATCACTTATGTAATGGCGCCCCATTACATCACCCCCCACTCAAGGTGGTTGGCTAATAATATGACGTAATATTGGCCAATCAAATGGTGGTACTTGTTGGTCATAACGATATTCTGTTATAACCCATTAACGACCATAAGAACTAATGGTCGGGAAACGCGGCGGCGCTCTTAAGGGCGCTACCGATACTGCCAACGCAGCCTCCACCTCTGCATCACGTGCAGAGGTGCCAACATCGCATGCCGACGCTACTAATGTAGCGTCAAAGGGAAAGCCGAGAGACCCATTGTCTCTCGTAGTAGACGCCGCAGAAGCAGTGTCTATAAGAGGGCGGGAAGATGTCGCTAATGCAACATCTTCCTCACCTTCACCTGCCGCAGGGCGGGTGGGTAAGAAGCCTAATCCTCTCTTCGGAGAGTCATCTGACTCCGAAGAGGAGGGCGAGGACGTCACCATCCTCGCCAATGAATCTATCGAGCGTAAGCCCGCTAGAGTTGCTTCGCCATTAAGTGATGGCGAAGTGGATTCTGACGCTGTCGATTACGACATTGACAATTCCATTATACGGTGGCATGAGGAGCGTAGAGCTCCTCCTGGTCCTCGTCACTCGCCTGGTCGTGACGACGACAACTTTGAGGTGGCAGGTGGTGCTCCACCTGCCAAAAAACAACGCGCAGAAGCGGCTTACGCTGCTTCTGATTCACTATGTCGTACGGAACCTCATGTTCCGTACAAAGTGGGGTTTTGGACCCTCAGCATGGACCCTAGTGCCCGAAAGTGGTGAGCACACCAAGCGCAAATGCCAATACCCGTTGTTTGACATCAACGCGCTTGATGATTGCGAAGACCTTCGCAATCATAACTTTGATCGAAGTACCGACGATAGACGTCTGTACTTTATCGACCTTTTCTATCTGGCTCGTTATTATATGAACCGGAAAGGGTCGCGAAAGAACAGGGACGATAAAGACGACCTGACCCAAAGTTGGAATGCCTTTGTTGAAAACTACAACAAAGGCCCCGACGATTACGTGAGCAAAGTTCACGTAAACCGCGCGGATGACGTAAACCGACGAGGATGTTTGTAGAAGCTCTGAAGACATAGAAAGAAACCGAATACTATCTCCCGGAGCTTGGAGTTTTTGCTCTCGTATTCCGCGACATCAACTAACTGATTTTTTTATCATGAGACCAAATGTATCCACGTGATCCATTGCGAGTGTGGTCCGAACTCGAAGATGGTCCTGTTTTCCGTAGTTGCTCCATCCACAACATGGGCTAATACTACAGATCCCGCCACGAAACTCATGGAATAAGGCTATACTCGCTGAATAGGCATTACCGTAAAAGTCGGTCCAGTGGGACATACGGATTGAGTCGGACACCACCAATCTGTATAATGCTTGACACCTCACCCACATGTCAAAATACGCCGAGTTTATTAGACCGAAATATGGTACGCTCCACAACCGAAGTACAGGCCGGAAGTCACGGGGACCCCACTAACCCCTAAACTCAAAATTTTTTTTTGCTTGATTACGAGGAAAAAAAAATGTCCACTGGATTCCGACTTTTACGGTACTAAATAGACTACGTAGTAGTAAAATGTAGTCTAATTAGTCTTAACTATTAGCTACTATAAACATGTCTAATCTAGAATGTAATCTAGGCTCAGGCTTGTCTGGTGAGTTAACCATTCTGGGTGGATATCTGTTGTCCTGGGTGTTGCTACAATTATCTGGGTCCGGTGCTGGTAATTGGGTAAAGATGCACTGTGAACTGATTTTCAGTCGGATCCCTTCTTCTCGTAACGCATGAACTTTTGATTCATATTCAGCGACAGCTTCGACTTGATCTTGAACTTGATTCCATATAAATTCCAAATGTTCCTGCCCTTCTTTCAGGATACCTTGAAAAATGGTTTGATTCCGCAACTGCCATAGCCACGTCATCCCCATTCCACAGATTCCCTTCCAGAGTCTCTGGAAAACATCGGTATACGTATCGTCATACCATCCATACTGCCTCATCATCGCCTTCTTGATCCCACTTCCCATTGGTGGGGGGCATCTTGTCACAATTGCCTTTCGAAAACCACCTAAACTCGTATCTGATAACGTTATTTTACGCCAATGTTGCAAGACTCGTCTCCAAAGGGCTTGGGCCCGCGGTCATTCCCACAGTATATGGTATGTATCCGATCGGATACTTCTACAACTTTTGTCCAGAAGACATCGCTCATCCGTTAGGCGTCTGGCGTAAAATGTGTTTAATTGCATGGTTGTGACCCGATATTGCACCCATACTTGGTAATTCGTCAGTAAGTTGTTATGTTCCCAGACTTGATCTGGGTCGACATCCTGTATATCATTCCACCACTCACTCGAAGTACCTGTTCTCTTCCACTTCGCCAATATTGGCTGTAATTGAAGCGCAACTCCATGAAAGTAAAGATTTCGAAATGACCGCCTGTAGTTGGCCCAAATCCTTTTAATTGGTGTGGTTTCTGCTATCTTCCATCCGATAAGATGAATATCTGGGTGTGGATGAAACACCACATACGTACCTACGATATCTTCCTGTTCATCAGTGCTCTCCATGGTATTGGATACTACTTCCCATATGATACCATCCGCTTTCTGCGTTAACCACACCTTTTTTGCCTCATTCTTACCTTGTCCGCGCATTGTACCTGGGCTTACTAGTGTCCACATATGCGACTCCAGACAACTCGGGCCTCTGCTCAGAGTTATCGGCGGCCGTTCTCCTATGTAATGACCTACCTCAACCCTTGGAGACGCTATTACGATTGAGCATAACCATCGACCTATTTTGGCACAGGTGTGGGAGTATCCATCTATCCCTTGCACCTACCACATATAAGTATTTGTCGTTAGTCGTAATATTCTCAACTCACGAATTGATACCACCGGTATTCGGTAATACTTCTTGGACGATAACATCGGCGATTTTTCTTCCCGTAGCCATGGGTTTGATTCCCACCCATATGTTCCCCAGAATGGGATCAATGATGTGGGAAGTAGATCATGGTATTGATAAGCTTCAATGTCAACTTGAATCGTGAATTCATCTTTTGGCTTTAGAGCCAACCCTTTCATGCCGAGTCTCAGTTCCATTAACGCTTTTACCCGTGGTAGCACTGTTTGCGAATACTCGTCTAGCTTCCTCAGCTCGTCCTGTTTTGGTACTAACCATTCCTCCACTTCTTTCGCTATATTCGGTTGTGCTCCCGCCCTCACTGTTGCTCCTGCTTTGCATACTTTATAACCTGATACAGGGGTTAATAAGTGACCAGAATCGTTGTTCACTCCCAGCCCTGCTAAATCTAACCATGCCCTCTGGTAACTATCCCTCGCTGCAATAAGCCATTGACCCGCCAGCTTTAAACGTTGAATTTTCATAGCTACCGGTATTGAAATCAATCCCACAGCTCCTGCTGCCTGTGGTGTAAACAGTAATGTGGGTGAGATCTTGTGCCTACTGCCTTCACTCGCTGTACTGTTCCGCCATAAGAAAGCCTTCTGGATATTCACCAACTCTTTCATCACTTCAACGGTAGGCTCAAACATTCGCGCTGTGAACAATATGGAGGGTATCGCTATGACATTGAATAATTGAACCCGTTCCATAAACGCCGTTCCACAATCCGTTGCTGTTGCTAGCCTTCTCTGAACATTCCTTATTCTTAATGCCCAATTAACTGTTTGTAGTGTAGTCCACCCAAAGAAATATCCTAAATACCGCACTGTTTCTCCATCCAGTAATACTGGTATCTTGTACCACTTATCTGGTACAAATGTTGTATTTAGGAATACGAATTTGCTTTTGGCCGGCTGTACCTGTAAACCTGACAGATCTCCAAATCGACGTACGACCTCTAGGGCGATAGGTACTTGTTCTGCGTGTTGCACAAATATCGTTGAATCATCAACGAACGCAGAAAATCTATGTTGAATAGACTTATCGTGATGGAAGGGTTGTATCCCCGATATTCTTTCTTCCTGGAGTAAGGCACGCGCCAATGGTTCCACTGCTAGGATGAACAACAGGGGCGCCAAGGGGCACCCCTGTCTGATGCCAGATTTGACATGGAGTGGCTCCGAAAATGTATTGTTTACTAGAAACTCTGCTGACGTTCCGGCATGAATCCTGTCCATTAGATCCACAAATCGTTCCGAGAATCCAAATGCCTGTAGGACTTGCAGTAGGTACTTCCTATCCACAGTGTCGTAAGCTTTACTAAAATCCAGTAATAAAATCCCCGCACTCTTGGCCGCCGATTCTCTCTGTTTTGTACGGTAGGTTTCGAAAGTTGCTTTCATCATTATGACAGCTTTGTCCATTCTACGCCCTGAAACAAATCCCTGCTGGGTATCTCCAATCAATTTACCAAGGAAACCTTGTAGCCGCCGGGCAAGTATTTTTGCAAATAATTTATACCCTGTTGTCAATAATGAAATTGGACGGTAGTCAAGAGCGTTATTTGAATCACCCTTCTTTCTTAATGGAATCACCACTGCCTTTAAAAAGGAACGAGGTGGTGAACTTCCTTCCAAAATCGAGTTGAATAATCTAGTCAGGGGATCAAGTAAAACATCTCCAAAATCATTGTAGAAGTCATTTCCTAACCCGTCCTGCCCAGCTGCCTTCCGTCTTTCTAGACATTTGATTGCCCATTTCACGTCATCCTCCTCAATTCGCGCTAGTAGGGCTTCATTTTGGGCGCTTGTGACCTTCCGTGTCTCAGGTATCTGCATAAACTGTGCTAATTCCTCTCGTAGTTGATCACTTGGCAGTGTTCTGTGGCTGATTCCCATTATGGGTCGCCATGTGGCTGCGAATTTGTCTGGAATTGAGAGAGAGGCTGGAAAGGGAGGGCCTGAAAACGCATCAATTTTTGTAACTGTTTGATCCCGTTCCCATACTGAAGCCCTTTTGAATAGCCAACGCACATCCGAAGGGGATCTATGTAGTCGACGGCCTCGTCGACAGGCTCGTTCTGTCTGTAATACTCCAGATAAGGATGAGACTATATGCCTCCTGGTTTTTGCATTGTTCCGGACCATTCTTTGCAAATGTTGCACTCGTCGTCTGCGCCGTTTTGCCACCTTCTTCCGCATGTGGTAAATGATGTCTCGCCAAATGTCAATACGTGTGTCCCAGCTAGTGTTACCATCCAGTCTAGTATTGGATTTCGTGATTTGATCCCGTAAACGTGAATGAATGTTGTCATTACCTGACCCCCATGTACTGTTGGGATATGCTTGGGTCTTTCAAACATAAGAACACCTGGTTGTGATCTGATAATACTGGCGGTGCTTCAACGGCTACCCAAATTACCCAGTTCTTCCAGTTCTCGGACACGTAAAAACGATCGATCCGGCTAGCTTGATTTCCGCGCCAGAAAGTATAATGATTGGAAGGGTCTATAGTCAGTTCATCTATGGCCGGCATCATCAATATTCTTGCGTCCCATAATCCCCACTCCTGCACTATTCTCACTAAAGCCTTACTCTCTGGTCGCATCAATCTTTGTCCTCCAAGTCTGTCTAAAGGAGGGGAATCAACGCAGTTAAAATCCCCTCCCAAGATGCAATTCACAGGTTTTCTCGTAAACATCATCCGAAAATCTCCATAAAATTTTTCTCGACATTTGAAATCACCTGATGGTCCATAAACATTGATTACTACCACATCATTCCACTTGACAATAATTAATCTATTTGACCACACAGTATTCATCCACGGAATAACTTGGTCTGCCACCGTCGGGGATAATAATATTGCTACCCCTCCTTGTTTCTCGGGGTGTATGCTCCAATATGACAATGTTTTATGTCGATTACGATGACCCCATATGGCCGCCCACTTTCGAGACACCTCTTCCTTTTCCTCAAATGAAGCAATGTGTGTTTCTTGAATTAAAATTATGTGTGCCACATAATTCGATTTATTCCACCTCCAGGCATTAAACCATGCATCGATGTCTTTTTTGACAAATCCTCGAACATTTTGACTTAGAAATACTGAAGTCAGCTTGTTTAACTCGGATGATGCCTCTCCCAGTGACGGCTGATATTCAAGATCTCTCATTAAGCGATGTGAAAAATGTCTAATTTGTCATATTATAATATGACAACATCGATGTCTGTCCTACCGCGGTGCCCTTAGTAGTGACGCCGACTGTCACCGTCGGATTCTAGAGCAGGCATTGCTTTGGTCCCCACTAATTCCATTATTCCTGCTGAATACATGAACATAAATAAGTTCTTCCACGCTCCAATAATCCCAGTATTGACTCCTTCGATATGAGCTGCGTAATCCTAATTCGTCTCCATCAAGCGAAGATGTCTCTGTAATAAATATACAATGGTGTCCGTTTCTTGATAATTTTCTCCTGAGAGAGCCGCTATCTGTTCTGCGAAGAGATTCGCACTAATCACCATGTTCGCTAATATCGACATTTGTCTTGGAGCTAACAATCGTAATACTGCATTTCCTCCGTATTTTATCTTCCTTAGTGTTGCCCATTCCTGCGAACTGTTCATAACCGCATGTTTTTGAGCTGCACTGTTCATGACATTAAAACGGTTCTCCCACTCAGAAAACCAGTCCCCTGCGATATCAACAAGCCCTTCTCGTTTACCTGCATCTACTACTTCCCGCCAACACTGTTCTCGCCAGGTTTTTGTAAGTTCCACCAAAACCTTTCCATGCACACTGTCGAGAATATAATGAGAGCCTGGTACTTCTTTCAGCAAGTGCATTAATCTGTTTCCTTCCAATCGTGCCACTTTCAACCAGAGCGTCTTCGTTGAGCTTAGTACCGGAAAGGGGATTCCCGTATGCTCTTCCCATTGTAATAATAGATGGTTCCACGCCGTTTTGAATTCATCCATCGATAAATTCATTATATTAGTTGCCGAGTCACATTGCATTAATTCATCACAGAGTTCACGTTGAACCGGAACAATATCCATACCCTCGACCTTCCCTTCATTTATATCTCTCCGACAAATTCGCTTGGACTCAGGCGTTTCTATTGTTTGAGATTCGATTGTATCCTGCGAACTTTCCGCATTTTCTGATTCTTTGTACTCCGAGTCTGACGTTCCACTGTCCATTATCTGTAATTGTCCTTGTTCCGCTGTGTGATCCCACCACACACGTTCGTACCACTGTTGGAGTATCGGCCTCGATATGTGGTATCGCTGTTGCAGTTTCATGCAAGTTTCCTGGTCTGACAGATCAGCTTGTATCAAATTATCTTGTTCCGATAGTGATAGTTTCATCACCGTATCGGACAAGAAGTGTAACAATTCCGTCATTCGGGGATCCCTCGACCTTAATATCTGCGTTATCTCACACTTCAGCCCGGGATGAATCGTAGGACCAGATAATCTTTGCAACAGATCCGTATAATCGCCGTCCCAATCTTCAGGGTCCCATGGAGATTGACTGCCGTAGCTGGTGATTGACCCATCCGGTGTTACTACCAATTCATGAGAAGAAGCTGACGAGACTGAGCCATTAGGTTCATCCTGGCTCGACATGTGTTCATATTGAGACTGCCCAGTTGGCCTACTAAACCCCTCTTCGTCTTCATGTTCACCTGTGATATTATCATGTCGTTCATCCTTGAACTCTTCATCGTCACTAATGTCCTTCATAGTCACATCGTCCGTTTCGTGAATCCGTTGCCCATTTAGCAGAGCCGAATAGTGTTGCCCACTATATATCAAAATCAACGGACGGTGACTCTCTTGAAATTCCGTCATTTCAGCCGTTAGGTAAGTTCTCATCTTCTCGTGAAATATTCCTACAGTCATCGGATATTCACCACTTGTTTGGAATGTTTTACCTCTAATAGATCTTGTTTCTGGAACGAGATGTGACAAAACAGGCACTTTCATCCCCGTTGGGTGACTTATTACAAATATTTCCCTTTGAAGCAGCGTACTGAGGGTTTTCAGTGTGTCTGTGCACCCCCATTTAGTCCTTGGGATAATCTCGTCAATTTTCGTGCTACTACCCGCAAACTCCAACAGGTATTCCTGGAACTGCTTTCGAGATTCCTTTGGCGTGATCGAGTCATCTGCTCGTCCCAATTCCAGTAACGTGGGTTTCCTCGTTTCGGCCGGAAATTTTAAGTCAAAATCCAATAGTGCCCTGATTATACACCCTTCCTTTAACTTCTTGGCCATCGCTTCCAACCGTTCCACCTTATCACCTAACTGCTGTGAACGGGCTAAGGCTTGGCACACCGCGTAAACCTGACAATTCCCTGTCGCTGGTGTGGCTGTCTTCTTGAAGCCTAATGCTTGAATAACGTGTGATATGGATGTCAAATCCACGTCGCCTTCCTCTGGATTCTGTGGCATTTGAACTGGTTTAATAGCTCCTTCTTCCTGGTCCACTTGGGTGATAGCTTCGTGTAGAAAAGTTTTCACCTTTCCTTCTTGCATTAGTAAAGTGGCCGCTTTCTTTTGGAGGATTATTGCTTTCTGCTCACGCTCGAGCTGGCGTGCCCGGTGATCCTTTTTCTTCTTTTGCCTTGATCAATTGTAGCGTCTGTTACGACTGACCCTCGGTTTTCCGTCTGACTTTCTGTTTTTTTGTGATCGTCTTGCGTTGACTTAGCTATGTCTCTTTGAAGACTGGACTCAATCTGGGTATTAGTCGTTTTCATCTCATTGATATCGTCTTTTGGACTCATTCCTCCCCGCCCTTTAAAACGCTTGACTGTCACCCAGTCCGATGAAGACTGTTGACGTTGAGATTCGATGTGGGAATCCTCCTTATGTGCACCAGTTGTCTGGTTCACCCCTGTGTCATCCGATTTGTTCGGTGTGACACAAGCTATTGGTGCCTGTCCTTCATCAATGGTAACTGTCTCACCTTTTTCTTTTTCGTGTTCTTGTAATTTTTGAGCCTGTTCCTGGCTCTCCCTCACCGCATCCACCTGTGCACGTAGTTCGTCCATACTTTTAAATGTTGCTTCTTGAGATGCGTATTGTTTTAACTCTTGCAATTTGACTTCAATGCAATTCGATTTGAGCAGTTCTGCCAATGGTTTGACGCACTTTCTCATAGGGTGACCAATATCCCCGCACCGTAAACACTGTTTTCAACCCCTGATAGAGGGGTGTTCAATGATAATCATTGTATGGCCTCAATAGATACGTCTCACATCCTTTAATGCTGTAGGGCATGCATCTGATTCCACTATTAATTCCCATGCTGTTGACGTGTCCGAAGAAGACCCTTCTTTGTCCAAGTCATCTAATTGAAAGTCCACTCCAAGCAACTTTTTTAGAAAACCTGATAGCTTGATAAGATCCACTGATCTCGTTATATTTTTCAATATACATGCGTAAAACCCATCATGCGTAAATCGTTCCCCGTTACTGTCCAATTGATTTTTCCATGCTGATGCGTCCGCAGAGGCTGCCTCACGATGATGGTTATAAAGCGGGTGGTCATACCTATGAAATGGTATGGTACCATTAATCCCACAAACTTCTTCGCCATTTCCCGCGTATAAAAGTGAAAATATAACGCATGCTTTCCACCATCGTAGCTAATGTTCTTAACTTGTGCCACCATACGCCATAACTCTCCGCTACCTGATCCTCTTGTGGCAGCTGCTGTCGCTATACTTTCTTGTATGCTCTTGGTGCTTAAGAAAGCTTCTTTAATCGGGCTCTCACCCTTTAAGTTCATTACCAAGCATCCTTCCACCTGTGCTCTGATAGTCTGCACCAGTCGTACCTGCTCGTCAATTTTCATGATTCTTTTCAGGAACTGTGGTAGTTGCTTTGCAATGATTGTTCCTTCTACCAATCCTTGCACAATTCTCCACTCGTCATCGCTGCCTTTCCGCACCGTCATTGGTGCAAATTTTCCATACTGCTTCTCACAAACTTCTCGTAATCTGCTTATTTCCTCCGGCGTGTAAATTTCGGTTTTGAAGAGAAACGTCTTTTTTTAACAGTTTTTCTTCGTCCCTGTTCTTTAACCCCGGTCCTGCCACCTTATGGATCCAGCCTTGTAGTGGTGCTGGCAGTACTTCCGCTTTTTTTAACGTTTTCTTGTCCTATCGCCCTCCATAGTATACTTTCGAAGGACTGCGGTGACCTCTGAACTAGTAGTGCCAGTTCAACTACTCGTTTGCGCCATTCGGTCCATTCTTTCTTGCCATCGACCACTAATAATTCATAGAAATCTAACAGTCTTTCTGTCTCCGATGCTTTCAGGTTCGGAAGTCGTTTAGCAATATCCGAGAGCCGTGAAACTGGGCCTTTCACCTTCACGTATATTGCTGTGAACAATTCTTGGGTGATGTCCAACCAGACCTGCGTTCGTGGCTTTGTGGCTGAAGCTTGAGTGAGGGCCGTGTGAAGCGCCTGAGCTAAATTTTTTTGATCTTGGGACTCAGCTTGTCCCACCATCCCAATCTTTGCCTCACTTTCGTTACTTGATTCCTTTACTTGTTCAGGTTGGTTTGTAACCTGAGTTATGTTACTTACATCCGGTAATAATACCGGTTAGACCGATATCTCTGATTTTTGATGCGACTAATCCTTTGCCGTATCTACCAGTGATACCGGTTCTGATTCCGGTTCCCGGTTAACCTCTTCTGTCGTTGAAGTCGTGCGTGCTACCGGTCTCGCCTCCTCAGCCTCGGATGACTCCGTAGATTCCGGGACAATTTCATCCACCACTCTCTCCGTTCGCTGATCCAGCTCACGCCCTTGCGTTGCCTTAGTCTTCCCCGGGTTGTCCGGGTCCGTACTCGGACCCGGGTCATGTAATAACGTCCGGGTTTCGTTGCTTGCATTCATGGTAGTCCTAAACCCTATCGAGAACGATTAGGGGCCTATATCGCAAATTTAGAACTACTTTGTAGAAACGTAGCGGAACAGACTATTGTCGGTTACATAACTTTTGTCGAGAACGTTTCTTAGCCAATCAAATTACTCTATAATTTATTTCAAGCGCTATGATTGGAGCTAAATGGACGAATTACACGGTTTATTGCAAATTTATTGATCACGCTTGCGAGCTGTTGCCACGCCGCGCAAGATCTACAGCAACAACAACCTCACCAAGGTAGTGATAATATATGTTGATAAAATATATTTTTTAATTCATCACACAGATCAGGAAGATGATGTGTGTGATGAATTAAAATTTGTATTTTCAGGCCGATAAATTTGTTTTAAGTGATGCAATAATCGAGCAGATTGATGCTCTTCGGTATCTTAACATGATTGCTACTTCAGAGGTGGCGATGAATACGTCAGCGGGATTTTATATGGGTAACGCGCAGTCTAGCGTATAATACTTCAAGTACGTTAATGTTTAAATAGATATACAAACTTGAAGTATTGCAGTTTCGGCAATAATCTGGATACTAGTACTGACTTCTAGATATCAAAGGCCACGCGTAACCGTCATTTTAGTGCTCCAAATAAGGGCGTGTTGCCATTGATATCTAAATTAAAGACATAACCGAAATAGAAGGCATGTCACTACGATTAGATATTATTTTAGGGTTGATTATTACTTCTGGTCGTACTGTTCCCATTTCTCAGCAAGACACTTTCAGTATCATTATCGCCTGAAAATTTTACGGCTATAGGCCGTCAACCTTGCATCCACATTAAAGTACTCTGTGATAGCATCCTTGGTCGCCACGCCTCGAGAGTCTCCATACGAAATCTCTAGTCTTATGGGAAGACTACGGACCGTATAAGGACTCAGTGTGACTTCACCACCGCCAACATTCAGGCCACGACTATCACCTACAAGCAAGTTTGTCCAAAAAGCATTGGTTGGCATCGATCGGTTAAAGTCGTTGCGACGCACGAGCTTTGGTGGAATCGGGTGCACTTTCTCGACAAAAGGCGGACGCATTGCAGTATGGTGATACATGTATATCGCTACGACTCATTGTGAAAGATGGGACATTTGATGCAATAGAGTCGCTGAAGGCGTTGATAATGCCACTGGTGGTACTATTGGGTGACAAAGAACTCGAAAACTCGGAAGTGGTTGGTAATCTGTTTTCGTCACTGCTGTTGGCCTACATGCGCGTCCGGAAGCATGGCGAGACCAAGCTTGTCGATTTTTACGCTAAAAAGGACAGTGCTACCTCAATTTTAGAACTATACGAAATGATGAGAATCCCGACTAGCGCTGAAAGTGTCAAGATGGTGCTTATGTTGCTGATGACACTCATCGATTCGTTGGGGCCGTCCGTGCTACGCAGCGCTGCTACAGTACTGCAGTGTATTGAGACTGTTTTAGAGACATACACAACTCCTATACCTCATCTTGTGGACAAAATGCCGCAAGACATGAGCATTATACAGACAAAAGATACCGAAGATGAGAAAGAAGGAGATGAAATTTTGACCATATGCTTAAGTGTAATCATGACCATTCTGGAGGTGGGTTCTTCGCAACGTAGTGACTTAGAGGAGCAACAGCTACGTGCAATGCTTCCCGTATTGGAGATCTTATCTCGACACCCGCGACCTGAAGCTGCAGGGCTTGCATGTAGCTCACGTGTACAAATTTTAAGCCGTGGCATGTCAGAAGCAAATTGTGCGAAAAACGCACCAGCAGGCAACCAAAGTTTTGAAGGGGTGCTTCAAAAAGCTGAAAATGATCTGTCTAGTCATCTGGTACCGTTGCGCGCTCGTAATGTTGTTACGCTGACAAAACTTGTGCGTCAGAGTCATTCACATGTATGTGACAATGAGTGGACGCCGCGGGTGCATGCTCTAGCTCATGTTTTTTTACTTCATCTGCACGATTCTGAGAGCTATGTCTTTTTAGCGGCTGTACAGGGGCTGGAGGCACTAGCCACGTACATCCCGACAGCAAAAGGATGTGGCGAGACACTTCCGAAGTATGGCAAGCTGCTCGTTTATGCATACTTGGATTGCATTCGCCCATCTTCTTCCTAACAAAAACGTGTAGATCGCATAAAAAAGAAGCATGCAAGCGTGTGCAGCTAATTCAAGAGGTTCATGTTGAAGAAAGAGAAGCAGAAGCAGCGAATGAAGTTGAATACCCGGATCAAGTGTCTCTAAGTGAGCCGGAACTTGCTGCCGCTACTCTGCGGGCCAGCTGCCTGTCGAATCTCGCTGAAGTATGCGCGCTATTGCAGTGTTTGCGAAAGATGTGCGTGTTGAGCTCAATGGTATTGCTGCAGCATTCAACCGATTCCACTCTGGCCCGGTAAATTAAATGTATCTCAGTGGCACTTAACCGTTGTGTTGGAAGTGGGAGACTGGTGCGTGAATCAACTAGCGCCCATTCAGCTGCTCCCAGTCAACGAAATTGGAAGCCGATGAAAGTGGAAACGTAGCGTTGATGACGATGGTGCTAGTGGTCGTGATTTCCCTGCCAAAAATGTTTTTGTGGAAGTGTATGTCACGCACCACATCTTGCAATTATGGATATATTTGGTCGTAGAAACATTCCTAGGCGAATGACGCCGCATGTGCTGCGCGTGAGAAAACACAGTCTGACATCTTGTTCTGATTAACTTCCGGATTTAATTGCCGGCCGTACAGGAGGGGCCTACCAGGTTCTCGTTCTTGTTAATGCGTAAGGCTACTACTCTCTGCGGCACTACAAGTTATGTTAACGGGGAAACGTGCATTGTATATCACTGGTGGGCAAGAACTCATGATTGACGAAAAAACGTTTGTGGGTATCTTGTGGATGTGGTTAGTGTACTGACCGCGTCAGAGCCATCTGGAATTACGTTCATGGTATCAGCAACCTCTCCAACAAGACAGTCAGTCAGATTGAGTGCCTGAAGAGCTTGAACAACTTGAGTGGTAGCAGACAAATCGTCTCCAGCTTCGACTTCATCAAGTGGCGTTTTATCTATGTAACCACATTTTATAAAACCATTCCTGATTGTGCGAACCGATAGTTAGCTCCAACACGATGCCATCCATCTGCCCAGATCACGGCGAGTTGGTACTGTTAGTACAAATGGCGTTACGGGGGACGCTGTAGATACTGCCGCATGCTGCTGTAGTTGACAGCGTAGATTCTCGACCCATTTCCTTCGAAGATTGTCTTTCATGGGCTTTATCCAGGCAACATCGGCCGGCTGGCATCGCCACGTTTGCTTTTTGAGCACAGCTTTTAGGATTATATTCATACTTGCTGCCGCTTCCTTGACCTCTGTCGTCCAATGTCCCGAAAAGGCATCAAGCAACACTAGAACCGGTTGGGAGAGATGGTTGCGGTCGCCGAAATGAAACCGTAGCCACTTGACCGTTAGATCAGCATTTCACCACCCTGCTTTATTGGCGTACGCTTGAATACCATGGTCACGCTGAATACGTTTTGCTTCTTCCCATAGATTCTTCCCAAATCCGTGACGCTTCTCTACGTTTTCCTTCTGCTTTTCTGGAATTTTCGATTCCGCTACCTTGAACACCATGAATACTGTAAACTTGTTGCCATCGCTATCCGCCATGAGCATTGCCGTGGCTCGTCCCTTTTCTTTTTTGCTTCATTTTACCCAGACGGTGCGTGATCCTCGTGCATCCACCGTTTTCTTAGGTACCATCTCAAAGTATACTGCTGTCTGATCAGCATTGTAGACACTTGAAATTTGGAGTGCCTTCATTTCAGCACGAACCTCACTAGCGAACTGCTGAGCAATCTCACCGTCAGCATCAGGAGATATCTGACTGGATCGACTACGACAGCGAAATGAAAGACGATGACGACCGAGAAACGATTGCATCCAAGTTGGCGAAGCCGAAAACTTGCCCTTCGGTACACCTTGGTCGTGCGCTTCTTCCGTGGCCTTGATACATAGCATAGATGCAGACACAGGCACACCACAGCCACGTAGTTCGTTGACCCACTTCACAATGCGGGCTTCCGTTTCCTCAGTGAGCACCGTACCCGTGCCCATCTTCCGGTTCCGGCTATGAAAAGCCCGACTGTTTGCCGCGGAGGAAACTATCAAACTAGACTGCTTTGCCCATTTGTAGAGGACACAGCGCTTGGATTTCCACGCTCTATCGGAGAGCTGGCTGAAAAATTCTTCACGAGTACGCTGAATATCATGCGCAGCTAGAAATGCAATAACATCATTTTTAAAATGATAAGTGTACTGGTGATAGATGTGCTTCTTTGGGACAGCATTCTTGCCCTTGATGTTGCTTCGCCCACCGCGACCCATTACCAGTGTGAACTATGCACCAGTCACAAAAACGAGTGAACAGAAAAATGTAACCAGGCAAAAACATGCTTCAAATAAGGGCGTGTTGCCATTGATATGTTGTGGTTATTGATATCTAGTAGTCAGTAACTTGTTTTTTACCTTATAAATTCTCTCTTTTTCAGATGGTTCAGCTTGGTCAATTTTAGAGCACCAAAAGCTAGCAATAGATCCCAAAATAGACCTTGATTTCTTCTATGATTCTATATGCTCCCGAAATCATGTCAACTTTACCCGAGTTTCAATTGCGTGCAACATGCAAGGAAACAACGAACTCGAACTCTTTTATAAAGCTGGTGTCCTGTGCTTCATTGATGACCAATTTCCACATCAAATTTATCATTCTTTTGCTTCGCTTGCTTTTAGATTAATCTGAAAAGCATGCATCTCACTACGCTTTATTCCCTCTTCAATAGACCCGAAATTCTGGGTAATCTAGAAAACAACTTCCCAGGTATCACTTTTTGTGTGATATCCGGGACATTATACAGTTGCGATGTGCCTTAAGCATATCAGGTTTCTACTAGATTATGTAAGATACTTGATCATTTCAATTGCCCAATCGGAACCTTTCAGTGATTGAACAGCAGTATTTTACATGTTGTTTTAAATAACAACATGTAAAATATTTAAAACCAATTAAGTCATCTTTTGACTGGATTTGAGTGACCGTTTGAGATTTCTTTCACAAAATTTGAACTGCTCATATTAAACGCTAGTGCTTAGGCACACGTAGTCTCCTGTCCCCTTTTTGACTTTACACGCATTTGATGCTTCCCATGCAGTTAGCCCAGTTGAACCATAACGGGGAAAATTCGAAAAAGAAACATTATACCGCAAAGTGGGTAGAAGTCATTTCTCTCTTTTAGAAAGAAGATTTCAATAAAAAAAATCCGGTGGAATTTATACTTTGGAAGTGTTTTGTGGCTTATATTACCCTTCCAATCATTATACTTACTGGCGCGGAAATCAAGCTAGCCGGATCGATCGTTTTTACGTGTCCGAGAACTGGAAGAATTGGGTAATTTGGGTGGCCGTTGAAGCACCGCCAGTATTATCAGATCACAACCAAGTGTTCTTATGTTTGAAAGACCCAAGCATATCCCAACAGTATATGAACAATAGACGAATGCAGTATCCCTTTACGGGGTCAGGTAATGACAACATTCATTCACGTTTACGGGATCAAATCACGAAATCCAATACTAGACTGGATGACGACACTAGCTGGGACACACGTATTGACATTTGGCGAGACATCATTTACCACATGAGGAAGAAGGTGGCAAAACGGCGTAGGCGACGAGTGCAACATTTGCAAAGAATGGTCCGGGACAATGCAAAAACCAGGAGGGCATATAGTCTCATCCTTATCTGGGGTATTACAAACAGAACGAGCCTGTCGACGAGGCCGGCGACTACATCGATCCCCTTCGGATGTGCGTTGGCTATTTGAAAGGGCTTCAGTATGGGAACGGGATCAAACAGTTACAAAAAATGATGCGTTCTCAGGCCCTCCCTTTTCAGCCTGTCTCTCAATTCCAGACAAATTCGCAGCCACATAGCGACCCATAATGGGAATCAGCCACAGAACACTGCCAAGTGATCAATTACGAGAGAAATTAGCACAGTTTATGCAGATACCTGAATCACGGAAGCTCACAAGCGTCCAAAATGAAGCCCTACTAGCGCAAATTGAAGAGGATGACGTGAAATGGGCAATCAAAGGTCTAGAACGACGGAAGGCAGCTGGACAGGATGGGTTAGGTAACGACTTCTACAAGGATTTTGGAGATATATTAATTGAGCCCCTGACACGATTATTCAACTCGATTTTGGAAGGCAGTTCACCACCACGTTCGTTTTTAAAGGCAGTGGTTATCCCCTTAAGAAAGAAGGGAGATTCAAATAACGCTCTAGACTATCGACCAATTTCATTATTGACAACAGGGTATAAATTATTTGCAAAAATAATTGCCCGGCGGCTACAAGGTTTCCTTGGAAAATTGATCGGAGACACCCAGCAGGGATTTATTTCAGGCCGTAGAATGGACAAAGCTGTTGTTATGATGAAAGCGACGTTTGAAAACTACCGAACAAAACAGAAAGAATCGGCGGCCAAGAGTGCGGGGATTCTATTACTAGACTTTAGTAAAGCTTACGACACGGTGGATAGGAAGTATTTATTGCAAGTCCTTACGACATTTGGATTCTCGGAACGATTTGTGGATTTAATGGATAGGATTCATGCCGGAACGTCAGCAGAGTTTCTCGTCAATAATACTTTTTCTGAGCCACTCCCAGTGAAATCAGGCATCAGACAGGGGTGTCCCCTGGCGCCCCTGTTATTCATCATAGCAGTGGAACCATTGGCGCTTGCCCTACTCCAGGAAGAAAGAATATCCGGAATACAACCCTTCCATCATGATACGTCCATTCAACATAGATTTTCTGCATTCGTGGATGATTCAACGATATTTGTGCGACACGCCGAACAGGTACCAATTGCACTAGAAGTCGTGCTTAGATTCGGTGACCTATCAGGCTTACAGGTACAGCCTTCCAAGAGTAAATTTGTATTCCTAAATACAACATATGTACCAGAAAAGTGGTACAAGATACCAGTATTACCGGATGGAGAAACAGTACGATACTTAGGATATTTCTTTGGGTGGACTACACTACAATCAGTTAATTGGGCATTACGAATACGAAATGTTCAGAGAAGGCTAGCAACGGCAACGGATTGTGGGACAGCGTTTATGGAACGGGTTCAATTATTCAATGTCATAGCGATCCCATCCATATTATTCACAGCGCGTATGTTTGAGCCTACCGTTGAAGTGATGAAAGAGTTGGTGAATATTCAGAAGGCGTTCTTATGGCGGAACAGTACGGTGGGCGAAGGCAGTCGACACAAGATCTCACCCGCGTTATTATGTTCACACCACAGGCAGCGGGAGGTGTGGGATTAATTTCAATACCAGTAGCTATGAAAATCCAACGGTTAAAGTTGGCGTGTCAATGGCTGATTGCAGCGAGGGATAGTTACCAGAGGGCATGGTTAGAGCTAGCAGGGCTGGGAGTGAACAACGATTCTGGTCACTTATTAACCCCTGTATCAGGTTATAAAGTATGCAAAGCAGGAGCATCAGTGAGGGTAGGAGCACAACCAACTATCGCGAAAGAAGTGGAGGAATGGTTAGGGCCAAAACAGGACAAGCTGAGGAAGTTAGTGGAGTATTCACAATAAGTGCTACCGCCGGTAACAGCGTTAATGGAAATGAGACTCGGTATGACAGGGTTGGCTCTACAGTCAAAAGATGACTTCACGATCCAAGTTGATATCGAAGCTTATCACTACCATGATCTACTTCCCACATCAATGATCCCATTCTGGGGAACATATCGGTGGGAGTCGAACCCATGGATCCGAGAACAGAAAGCGCCACTGTTATCGGCCAAGAAGTATTACCGAATACCGGTGGTATCAATACGTGAGTTGAGAATATTACGACTAACGACAAATACTTATATGTGGCGGGTGCAAGGGTTAGATGGATACTCCCACACCTGTGCCAAAATAGGTCGGTGGTTGTGCTCAATCATAACAGCGTCTCCAAGCGTTGAGGTTGGTCATTACATTGGAGAAAGGCCACAGATAACTCTGAGCAGAGGCCCGAGGTGTTTGGAGTCGCATAGGTGGACACTTGTAAGACCAGGGACAATATGCGGACAGGGTAAGAGTGAAACAGAAACGGTGTGGTTACAGCAGAAAGCAGACGGTATCTTGTGGGAAATAGTATCCAATATCATGGATAATACTGAAGACCAGGAAGATACAGTAGGTAAGTTGGTAGTGTTCAATCCACACCCAGATATTCACCTGATCGGATGGGAAATGGAAGAAACCACACCAATTCGACGGATATGGGCAAATTTCAGGCGGTCATTTCGAAAACTTTACTTTCATGGAGTGGCTCCGCAATTACAGCCAATATTGGCGAAGTGGAAAAGAAAAAAGGTACTTCAAGTGAGTGGTGGAATGAAATACAGGATGTTGATCCTGATCAAGTATGGGAACACAACAACTTACTGACGAATTACCAAGTATGGGTGCAATATCGGGTGACAACCATGCAATTAAACACCTTTTACGTCAGAAGCATAACGGATGAGCGATGTGTCCTGGATAAAAGTTGTGGAAGTAATCGTTCGGACACATACCATATCCTGTGGGAATGTCCACGGGCCCAAGCCCTTTGGAGACGAGTATTGCAACATTGGCGTGGTATAACTTTATCAGATATGAGTTTAGGAGGTTTTCGTAAGGCAATAGTAACAAGATGTGCCCCGCCGGTGGGACGTGGGATTAAGAAGGCGATGATGAGGCAGTATGGCTGGTATGATGAAACGTATACCGATGTTTTCCAGAGACTCTGGAAGGGAATCTGTGGAATGGGGATGACGTGGCTATGGCAGTTGCGGAATCAGACCATTTTTCAAGGTATCCTGAAAGAAGCGCACGAACATTTGGAATTTATATGGAATCAAGTTAGAGCTCAAGTTGAAGCTGTTGCGGAATATGAATCAAAAGTTCATGCGTTACGAGAAGAAGGGATCCGACTGAAAATCAGTTCTCAGTGCATCTTTACCCAATTACCAGCACCGGACCCAGACAACAGTAGCAACACCCAGGACAACAGATATCCACCCAGAATGGTTACCTCTCCAGATAAGCCTGAGCCTAGATTACATTCTAGATTAAACATGTTCATAGTAGCTAATAGTTAAGACTAATTGGACTACATTTATTATTATTAACGAGTTTAGACCCGTGCCTTCGGCACGTACCTTCCGATGTCTTACACATGCTCGAGCATATGTTATTTAGGAAGAAAAGACATGTTTTCACAGCCAGACTACTTCTACACCTACATGTATGGTTCCCGCCGAAGGCGGTTCCGGCGCGTTCTTGCATCTTCTGTGCCTTCGTTAGCATTCATAATGCAACGAAACAAATATTTTCGTACGTTTGTTTTTTGCTTTCTTTTTGGTTTGGTGGTTTATGGCCGGGCGGCAGCCAGCCGAGCCATCTCTCAAACCCCCAGATATACCCCACACACCCTGCGCACTATACGGGTGGTGATGTTTTATGCAAGGACGACGGGGGTTTGGGTTATTGTATGGTACTCTTAAGAGTGTATTTTATTATATATAGATTACCGTAAAAGTCGGATCAAGTCGGACATAGGGATCAAATGGGACACGAGTTGACACTCCACCAAATTAGAACTGTACGCAAGCATTAAAGGGTAAGCCATGATCAATATCTTTGCCGGCAGTCGAGCCCTTGTACTTTGCAATTTGCTGGCTTGTCCCAGAAGCCTCCCTTACCACAACTACAAGGACCACAAAAAAACAATGCGTTTTCATTTTCATCGAACTCATAACCTCAAACATTCTTTTGGCTTCTTGCGATTGTATTAACGGATCCATATTAACAACTATCCCCAACGTCTCCTCAACTAATACAGCTGACGCAAACCAAAGCTCTGTTGCTACCGAGAGAACGCATCTAGCCGTCCATGGAACAGCTAATGAGATTGAAGAAGATAGAACCCCTACCAGCTCCAGCGCAGTTGCAGCTGTGTATGCCATCTTCACTTTTGTGTGCGTTTTTGGGTAAAAATAGTCCAAGTTTTCAAAATAGGTATTCTGAAATCTGTACCTTTTCTCGACACACTACCTAATACCTGACCGGTAACGTTGAAGTTCGTCGGTAACATTTTGTAACACTTGCTCTAATTTGTGACATTCAATGTATAGGGTGGTGCGGATATTGCGGAACTGGACTACCGAAATGTTTCCTGTCGAGCCAAGAATCAATAGTAGATGTCCCAGCTGTAGCCTCAGTTAGAAAGTTTATTTCGCTCGCAGGTGCTGTGATATTAATCCGAGTTTAAAAGTGGAAGAATTGAGATTAAGCGTTGTCCCGTTTATCGTTTGCGTTCCTGATTTGGATATACATGTAGTATATATCGCAAGTCAGCGGGAGGGTTTCATTTTGCGGTAGTTTCAGCAATCGTACCAAATCGCTGAAAAGGTCGTTGCTGTTAGCAAGTTGACGTCCGTGATGCTTCATGTCGAACCAATGTAGTAAATGGTCTAGCTGTGGATCTTGTCAGATAGTTTATCTTACTCGTCGATGCTGGAACTGCAACCCCTCTACGTTGGAGAGTAGTAGGATAGAGAGTAAGCGTTGTCGCGCTTATCGTTTACGCTCCTGACTTGGGTATAGTATCGGAGATTAGATCAGGTGTTATTGAGGTAGAGCGTGTAATCGTAACTAAACAAGTAAGGTTGCCAATCCTGTTCAAGTCTTTCTTTGAGGTTAGTACTGTGCAACTGCCTGAGAGACGCCGGCTGACTTTTCTGTGTTATTAATGTAAACGTTTTGATTGAAAGCGGTTCCAGAGAACTTGAGAGATCGGGGACTCTGTCTTTGACGTCGATGGGAAGGAGCTATCCGTGTGACCTCAATTGTGATTGGATAAGAACAGCGCTATCACATATGGCTACTGGTCAAAATAGAATTTAAGGGGTGTAAACAGCGGGTCAAAATTTGCTGTTGGTGAAAAATTATGATCAAAAAGCTAAGGTACCCGATTCCCGGCCATAAACTGCTGAAATACGTTACTTTTTGTCTGGCTACCTTCGTACACCCTGATCTACGGACCATAAGTTTCTCGCCACCTAGATGTAAAACCCCATGTTGGCTATAACCAGGCCTCTTGACAGTTGGTAGAAGTACCTATCTACCTAATTTGATGTATTCTGGCAAAGCCTCATTCGGTAGTTCTTGCAGTATACAAATTTCAAGATAGACCAAGGTTTGTAACCGCGACGCCAAAGAAGGACATGCGAATTGGTTTTCATCTTTTGATTGGCACTCAGTAGAGATGCCCACGCAGATTTGCGTGCTGAATATCGTGTTGATGCTTGTGTTGTCAGTTTTGTTCTCATTACCGGATTCTGATGGAAACGACGTGTTCAGCTACGTGGCGGGTCAAATTGGTGCATCAACGAGCAAGTTTCGTGCTACAATCGGGTTGAAGGATGTGTCCAAGTTTGTCGCAGTGATTCCAGATGGAGGGTACATTATGGTGGAGAAAGTGAGTAACAAAGTGAACTACATGGAAGAAATTATTAGAAGGAGTAGGGGCGCTTTCTAATGCTACAACCACTGTACCCTGCCGACTTTGCAAAGTAGATCCACATACTAAAAGTGACAGATAAAGCAGCGATCCTACGAGCACATTGACCCACAACTTTCACTTTTTGGGTAAAAATAGTAAAATAGGCATTCTGAAAAAATTGGATCAGGTATTCTGGACTTTTTCTCGAAACACAAGATGTACCTACTTTTAAGAGGCCTGGTTATAACAACTTGTAGTTTGTTATACGGTACTCTTTATCGATCTCTTATTGGTTGCGCTGTGCGCTGGCACCTTAAAATTTGCCAGAAGACCCCTACACGGACGTCAAAAAGAATGCGTTTCTACTTCATCGTACTTATAACCTCCAGCACTTTCTTGTCTTCGTGAAATCGTATTAATGGATCCACGTCAACAACGGTGTCGTCAAATAATTTAGCTGACGCAAACCAAACCACTGTCGCTTCCGAGAGAATGCGTCTGGCCGTCAATGGAACAGTTGATGAGATCGAAGAAGAACGAACGCCTCCTATCTCCAGCTTAATAGAAGCTGTGCATGCTATCGAGTCAAAAAGGATAAAAACACCAGCTACTTTTCCGAGGGAGCCAAGTAAGGAACATACAAAAGCTAAGGAGCTCATACTTGACCTTTCAAACGAAATGACGTATGAGCACACTCCGCAACGTATACAAACTTTGTTTACTGATAATCTTGAGTTCTATGACCATGCCTCTATGATGTATGCTTTGGGTCGATTGAAGCGCATCTTTCCTGGGGATGTCACTCAGGAGTTTCATCGCTTGTATTTGGAAGGGTTGGTAGAGCAAGGTTATACTCCTCATCAGGTGTTATCGGAGTTGAACAAGGAGTGGGTTCCTTCTGATTCTGTGCTTCGAAATCTGAAAGATTACATTTCGATGTACAACGAAAGGTTTAGGACTCAGATTTCGATGCTTACGACTTTCATGGAATACGTGGGAAATGATTATGACCTGGTGCTGGTATTGTCGCTTTTAAAGCGCCATGGAGGAAACATAGAAGAGCAATTGTATAGCCAGTTGGCGGCTTACTACGCACAGCACTTCAAACTTGACGATCTTTTCGAGCTTCTGAGACCGAGGAACGGCGAATCGGAGTGGAATTTCGAAATGTTGTACTACGTTAATTTGTTGTCGGAACAACGCATCGATCTGCTCCAATTCTTGGAGCAAAAATTCGGAGGAATTCGCGAGATGGCCCCAATTTTAGCAGGTGCTGATCAATCCGATGTAATATCGAAGAAGTTGCTGGAAAATCTTGTAATGAGGTTAGTTGTCACTAAAGACTTCGGCGAAGTTGTTCAAGCGTTGAACCTGAAAGAGGTCGTATTGACAAGGAACAATCTGGAACCATTACGACTGTATACTGTGCTCAAGAACGTACGGGATCGTTCGGATATTGACTGGCGCGAACGTTTAGCTGAAATTCGTGAAGTTGACTTGAGTCAAATTCCTGTACTTTGAGTGATTACAGTTGACACCACTTAATGCATCAAGATGAGTTCTTGTGGGTATTAGACCCGAGTATCCAGTGAAGAATCAAGTAGGCTTAGATGTGTTGTCGACAAAAGTTATTTGCCTGTTTCAAATCGGGGGTATGAATTGGATCTTATTGATGGTTCCCAGAATGCTAAATCAGGGTACGCCGATGGTTACGCATGTTTACCATCATTGAATCCGCCACACTTGCACTTATATGTGCAAGAGATTGAATGACAATGAATTTGTTGCGCATATAAGTGCAGGTGTGGCGGATTCAAGGCCACTAAGTACTAATTCATAGAGACATAAAATACTAATATTTCCACTGGAACTCCATTTGGATGACTCTACCAACATAAAGCTTAGTGTATTCGATAAAGCTAAAATATAATTCCTTTTGCTTGCTTTCTTAACCTTCACGCGCTCGAGCTATTACTACAACAATTCACACCTCACCAAACGATGAACTTGTTACTAGGTTGGATGACTTTAATACCCAATTCGCTTCTCGTCATCCAGAGATTCGTGTACGTGGTCAACATCCGCAAGCCATCGGCTTGCATGTTTGAAGCACGATACCAAGACGGTATAGCGCTAGGCGCATAATCGCCGTGATAGAGTGATTACCGGCCGGCCTCGTTCGAGGTCTGTGATCGACGGTCTCCTTCCCATCGCCTTCACCCCGATCTCTCAAGTTCTCTGGAACCGCTTTCAATCAAAACGTTTACATCAATAACACAGAAAGGTCAGCAGGCGTTTCTCAGGCAGTTGTATTAACCTCACAGAAAGACTTCAACAAAATGGGCAACCTTACTTGTTCAGTTACGATTACACGCTCTACCTCAATACCACCTAAACTATTTTCCGATACTATAACCAAGTCAGGAGCGTAAACAATAAGCGCGACAACGCTTACTCTCTATCCTACTACTCTCCAACGTAGAGGGGTTGCAGTTCCAGCATCGACGAATGAGATAAACTATCTGACAAGATCCACAGCAAGACCATTTACTACATTGGTTCGACATTAAGCATCACGGACATCAACCCGCTTACAGCAACGACATTTTTAATAATCTGGGACGATTGCTGAAACTACCGCAAAATGAAACCCTCACGCTGACTTGCGATGTATACTACATGTATATCCAAATCAGGAACGCAGACGATAAACGGGACAACGCTTAATCTCAATTCTTCCACTTTTAAACTCGGGTTAATATCACAGCACCTGCGAGCGAAATAAACTTTCTAACTGAGGCTACAGCTGGGACATCTACTATTGATTCTTGGCTCGACAGGAAACATTTCGGTAGTCCAGTTCCGCAATATCCGCACCACCCTATACATTGAATGTCACAAATTAGAGCAAGTGTTACAAAATGTTACCGACGAACTTCAACGTTACCGGTCAGGTATTAGGTAGTGTGTCGAGAAAAGGTACAGAATGCCTAATCCAAATATTTCAGAATGGGGGCGTTTATAATCACCCCCAAAACCATAGACTCACCCCCAAATTACAGTAGAACCCATATTATTTCCGAAAAAACGAGCAAAATACACAGCCAGATGATTTAGAAGAAGGATATAAAACGTGCCCATTATTGAAATATATATTTACTAATGTAATACAGTACTCGAATGCTATAATAGTATTAAAACAATGGACGAGGAGCGTATCGTGCTGCTAGGCTCGATTCGAACGCGCCAGAGCGTGGATAATAGTTCACCTTACGTATGCAAAGCAGGAGGCACACCGGTACGCTTTAATGGCTAAAATATGAGCCAACTTTTCGCTGTGTTCTGACACAAATGAAATTGCCTCATCAGCATTTTTGATCCTGTCGCTTATCTAGGCTTGGTACTTGGATCCGCCGCCGGAGGCTGCAAGCTTGACATGCCCCAAGTGCGACAAGGGATTATTTCTGGTTGCACAAGTCTACGCTCCAGTGGAGACTGAACGCACGCTGTACGTCTTTGGATGCAACTCTTGTGTCGTGCGCTAAAACTACAGGCAGCTGGAGAGTGCTGCGCGATCAAATGGTGAGAAAACCCGCTTTCGAGGAGGAAAAAACAATGGCGGAGATCGCTAACAAGGTGGAGCACGCATGGGATTTAGATAGCGAAGACAGCGACTAGAGTAACGATGAGTATGACAGCAATGGGCAAGACGCTGCACCTGATCTTGAAGCACTTTTACAGCAACGAGATAATGCAATGAAAACGAGTACCAAAATCACTTAACAGCATGGAGCACCTTCAAAGACAGAGCAGACAAAAGTGAGCGCTTTGACTGGCGTTCCAAGTGCTTTTCCGGCTCTGCTGATTGAAGTAATCGACGAGCCTTATGAAGACTACACGGTAGAACATAACTTTGCGCATGAAAATCGATTACTCGAAGAGTACATGAAATGTATGGGGGGATCCGAAAAACATAAACGACAAGAAGTTTCACAACCCAACCAAGCAGCAGGTTCTTTTATATCCTTCTTCTAAATCATCTGGCTGTGTATTTTGCTCGTTTTTTCGGAACTAATATGGGTTCTACTGTAATTTGGGGGTGAGTCTATGGTTTTGGGGGTGATTATAAACGCCCCCC